>JAODAL010004903.1:0-150272 GCA_025379985.1 Phyllomedusa bahiana
AACCCAAACCCACTAGGGTTTTACGGGAAAAGGGGTCCAAAAAAAAAAACACCAGTGAGCGGCAGCCCTGTGGGCAAACCCTTTGTTGATGCCAAGGCCAAAGGAGAAGGGCAGACGGGTTCGAGCGATAAAAGGCAACAGTGACCAAATAGCCCCCTTACAACCAAGGTAGGCAAAGACACTCGAACCACAGTAGGGCCCAACTTTGGGGCAGATGGCTACAGCACAGAAGACCACACCGGTGCCACTCCTTTCACTAAAACGGAAACGAGGCCCAAATTTTTCCCCAAACTCTCAAAATTTGGGACAGTAGAAATTGGAAAAAACTTGCCGGGTCGGGGGGTCTCGATTTCTGCTGCGACATTCGGAGGGTAGGGTCAAATTTTGGGCTAAAAACATAAAGCAGGATCCATCCTCCTTGATAAACGTTTCGGGCTGGTGGTGGTGGTGTCATGGTGGGGGGAATATTTTCTGGCACCTTTGGGGCCCCTTGGTACCAATTGAGCATCGTTGCAACCCCAAAAGCCTACCTGAGTATTGTTGCTGACCATTGTCCTTTTCCCTTTATGACCACAATGAACCCAAACATCTGATGGCTACTTTCGCGGGATAATGCGCCATGTCAAAAAGGGGAATCATCTAACTGGTTTTTTGAACATGAGGAATGCTTCCAACCTTTTTAACTAGCCCCGAAAAATTGAGGGATTCTGAAGGCAAAAGGGGTCCCAAACCCCTTACTAGCATGGTGTACCAATAAAGTGGCCGGTGAGTGTATGGTCCATTAAAAGAGTCCTACCATTCGAAATCCCCTCTTTAGGGCTGCATCAGCTCCTCGGGCACTAAAGTTACAACCTGTTCAATCCTCCTGATAGCTGCCCCGCACTGGTTTTTTATAGCTACGACCTGTTTAATTCCCCCTGAAGGTCCAGCACTGGTTTTCTATAGCAAAAGACTTGTTTGATCTCTCCCGAAAAAGGCTGCCCGCACGGTTTCTAAAGCTACAGACCTTTTGATCTCCATGATAGGCGCCACACTGGTTGCTATAGCTACAAACCTGTTTATCTCTCTGATAGGGTGCCAGCAGGGTTGCAAAGCTACAGCCCTTTTTTTTGATCCTCATGATAGGCTCCACAGGGTTCTATAGCTACAGACCTGGCTTTTTCTGCAGCCTAGTAGAAGCCAGTAAACATGCCCCTGTTTTCAAAATGAAACAGGACTGGGGGAGATAAATCAATGTATGAGAAACCCCTTTTTAACCCCCGGGGATAGAAACATTTTCGTTTTCCGCTGGCTTCCTGTAGCCTCAGTGTACGGGGCTGTGGGAAATCTGAAATCCGACTGCCTTTTTTTGCACAGAAACCACAGTGCGGCAAAGTTAAAATACTGTTGGATTTCCGTCTATATTTTAACTTCACTGAGTAGACATAGGGCCACATGTATGAAAACTGTCTTGGTCTAAGACTTTCTTTGTTTCCCATAGCGACCAATCAGAGTTCATAGCGGCCATTCGGAGCGCCCCTTTCTTATAGTGCTCTGAAAAAATTAGGGGTACTCTGGTTGGTTGCTATGGGTAACAAGAAAGTCTTAGACCAAGACAGTTTTTTCATATATGTGGCCCCATAGCCTTTCTCCCCTTGGATCTAGCACAAGATAGAGGTTTACAGCTGGGTTGATGTGGCCCGTTGTTGTTGTTGTTGTTGTTGTTGTTGTTGTTGTTGTTGTTGTTGTTGTTATTATTATTATTATTTATTATTTTTTTTGGGGGGGGTTATGGTCAGAGGATAAATCTTTACTTGGAAACAAAAGTGAAGTGCAAGTAATAATAATCTTTATTTCTATAGCGCCAACATATTCCGCAGCACTTTACAAATTCAAGGGTAAACATACAAGTGCAAGTGCTTTGAAGTTGGCTTTGCAATGTGGTTATTGACTCTGTTAGCGCTAACCTGAGGAAGGGGCGCAGCCAGTAACCACACTGCAAAACTGTGGTTATAAACTATTGGTTCCCCCCCCCCCCCCCTGACCTTTTTAAATACTAAGCAAACAACGCACCGTGTAAGGCTGGATTCACATGCCAGGTTTCCTTTCGCATCTCAATGCATAAAATGGACATTTCGAGCATCAAAAGGAACATGGAAAGACGCATGCAGTGTGTCCCAGCACCTTGTTTGGGAACATACACCGTAAGAGCATGTGGTGCGGAGCTTTTTTTTTTGTGTTGTGACCCTTCACTCTGTTTTTTGTTTGTTTGGGGGTTTTTTTTGGTTTTTTTTTGGGTTTTTTTTTGGGGGGGGGGGGGGCATATGTTTTCCACTCGTATTCAGCACCAAAATTGTTGAACTAAGACGCTCTAATCCATACCCAAGAAGGGGGGAAATTCTCATGTCAAGCAATGACGCCCCAAGGGTTGTTTTTTTTGGGAAATTTCTCCCCTATTTTACACTGTAAAAAGCACGCTGTGTAAATCAACCTTTAAGGCAGAAACAAAGGTCTGTCATCTGGGGGGTTGTGTGTGTATATAATATATATTTTAAATGGTGTATAAAAAGGGAAAAAAAGGGAAAGGGGGGCCACAATAGTGTAGAATTGTAAGAAAACAGGATAAGCTGAATAAAGCCGTGCTCACCTCTTGGGGTTGTACAAAATGAAGGTACAACACTCCTGAAAGCTTGCAGGGCCGTTAGCGCCGCCCGCCCTTTACGGCGCCGGATCTCGACCCAAAAAAGGAAAAAATGCTGGTAAGCATTTGGGTACACTTTGCACATAGTGTAGTGTTGTATGTATTGTGTGGTTATATATTTATATAAAGTGTATTATATATTTTAAATGTTAAATATATTGTGTGATGTGTGTGTATAAATATGGTGTATTTTAAAAATGAAACATATCTTTCTTGCGTTGCGATCTGCATTGATTGACTGCATCCCATCAAACATAAGTAGGTGCAGGAATACAGATTTGGCCCCTTAGGACAACATCCTTGCGTTGTTACCCAAGTTTTCTAAGATCCTGAATAGCAAGTTTGTCTAACATTACAGCAATGTAAGGAAAAAAATTGCGCGGGTTAACAAAAACCTAGGCCTCTTATGAAACTGTCTAGGTCAAAACTCACGTTTTTTTGCCCAAAGCCCCAAATCAGAGCCCATAGCGCCCAAATCAGCGCCCATAGCAACCAATCAGCCCCATAGCAACCAATCGGCGCCCCTTCATTCGTACAGGCCTGGAAAAATGAAAGGGCCTGTTTTTCTATCTAAAACCCCTTTTGTTTCCCACAGCAACCACTCGGGGGAAAGGTTGCATGGAAACAAAGGGGGTTTTTAGACCTAAAACCTTTTCATACTTGGCCCTATTTTTCTAAAAAATAATTGGCCTTCTGCATGAAAACTGTCTAGCAGTAAGACTTTGTTGCCCATAGCAACCAATCAGAGCTCATGGCAACCAATTAGAGGTCCGCTTTCGTTTTTCCAGAGCGCTATATGAAATGAAAGTTGAGCTGATTGGTTGCTATGGGCAACAGACTGTCTTACTTGTAGACTTTTTTTAATACATCAGGCCCAATGTGGGCCATAGTGCTACTCCTGGTAGAAGTGTATGGCAGCACCTCTCTAGAGCTGCTTTCTGGATTTTAGAGGAATTTATAGGTACAGTGATTACTCCTAGCAAGTCATAGGTACACCCAATTATAAGGCTAGTATCACACAGTTACAATATGAATGTATATTATGTCCCTGTGACTGCAGGTCTGAAGAACCGAACTGACAGCATCTTGGCAATTGGAGTAGGATTTGCAGCTGTAATATAAATGCAGAAATGCCGCCATATTGAGCACATGTGGCCTAATCCTCTGGTTTGTTGTTAGTGTCTGACTAGAAACTAAAGTCCCTCCCAGATGTGAGAGATGGTCTGGTTGTGTACTATTTCAGTGTTGGGGTGCAGATTCCCTCCTGTCCAGACCTTGCAGACATTAGATTGACTGTATCTATCCTGAAACCTAATCCTACGGCCTCTGCATAGTCCCCCTGCCCCCACTACAGAGACGCCGTCACACATAGTATCGGAAGCGTCCCCCTATTGTTTGCCATTTCCTATTGGGAATAATAGTCAAAAAGACTTCTGGGAAATGAGCAAGGACTCTGCAGCACCACCTGCAGGGGTCTGCAATGTCGGCTTTGCAGCTGTTGGGGAAACTACAACTCCCATCATGCATTTATATAATCTATATCAATGGGCATGATGGGAGTTGTAGTTTCCCAACAGCTGGAGTGCTGACGTCCCATTAAATGCTCTAAAACTACAGTATCTTACAGAATAAGGGGCACAGCGCTGGAAACAGCAGGTCTGACACTGGCTTGTGCTGCCCTCAGCAAGGGAGGCATAATCTATGTGACAGGTTCTCTTTAACCCCTTAACGACTTTTGGCGTCAGCTGGTGCGGGTCATTCGTCTACAGCGACGTCTTTAGACGTCGCTGCAGACATCGGTGTTTGTGGCGCCCGGCACCGCAGCAGCTCTGGGATTGGGGCTGTACTACACAGCCCTGATCCCAGAGCATCCCCTGCGAGCACCGGGGAGCGGGGGAAATCTCCGCAACCCGGTGCTTTAATCCTTTGATTGCGGCGGTGCGTTACCGCAGCGCAATCAAAGGGTTCCCCTGCTCTGTCGGGTGATCGGGACGCCCGGTGACCCGCCAGAGCCCGGGAAACGGCTGCACAGTCAGCTCTGGGGACCTAGTGTCCCCAGAGCGGTCTGTGTAACAAACCAATGACCAGGACAGACTGTGTGCTGTCCAGATCACTGCCTGTGTCAGACTGACACAGATTATAATGTATTAGCATATTCATATATGCTAAGTAAATAAAAAAAAAAAAAAAAAGTAAAACAGTTCTCCCTTCAGGGGATTAAAAAAAGTGAAAGGGCCCGTGTTCACACGGCTTATTCCCGACGGATTTGTGAGCGTATTGAGCTCACAAATCCGCCGTGAATAAGGGGCGGACGGGGGCGGGCCAGATCGCGGCAGGGGCGGCGCTCCCGGCCCCATAGACAATGCATTGTTTACGGCGCGTATGCGGCGTAAATAATGTGCATGTCACTTTCTCTCCCCCCTCACCCCCCCCCCCCCCGCGGCGCCAATCCGCGGACAAATAAGCCCGTGTGAACGAGGCCTAAAAGATAAATAATAAAATAAAAATAAATATTTTATAAATAATTGTGCATAAATTACACACACAAAAAAACCCTACACATACTAAGTATCCTCATGACCGTGATAGCCTGTAGAATTAATGTAACAAGTGTGAAATATGAACGATGTAAAAAAAAAATTAAAAAAATTCTGCAATTATTTATAAGTGAACTTAAACTATTCCCCCATAAAGTACAACTCGTCTCGAATAAAAGGAGGCCTAATACAACCCGTCATTGAAAAAATCAAAAAGTTACAACTGTTGAAAACGCACGGAGGCAAAAACTAAAAAAAAAGTTCTGGCTTAACAAATTTTAGGCGTTGGGGGGTTTAGGGGTTTAAGGTTTTGAACAGATGAGTAAAAGTTTAATAACCCCCGAGTCCCCGTTGGGTTTTTGTGAATATGGTGCAGGGCTTTCTTTTATATAAACTACCACAACTTTATGCTGTTTTATCTTCTTGTATTTTACCTGTATCTAAATTGCTGATTTTTTTTTTTTCCTTTTCAGATTTGGGAGCCGCATTGGTTGAAGTTGAAAACTTCCCTTTCACTCCCGTAACAAAAACTTAATGAAAAGGGGAGTTGTCAGAAGATGTTGTTTTTTTTTTTTTTTTTTTGGGTAACACTTTTATATGAAAGGGGGAATGGGGAGCATCTTTGTTATGAGGAAGGATAGTAGAATTGAACTTATTTAGTTTGAAAATGGGGCAGCTCCGGGGGGGGGACGTGATTAATTTATTAAAAGGGCCCAAAAAAAGTTTTCAAGAAGCCCCCTCAAAAGACAAGGGGACATTCCTTCGACTAGAGAAAAAAGGTTCAATCTCCCGGGGGGAAAGCGTTTTTTCATGTAAGAACTGTGAATTGTGGAAAAGCCCCTGAGGAGTGGCACCCCAGGAAAAGGTGAGGGTTTCAAGAAAGGCTTAGATATCTACTAAACTAAAAGAATATTTAAAGCGCACGTACCATGTAATATTTCTGGATCCTGGTGGGGGAGGCTCTGGGTCAGAGATGGGGGGCCCCCTGGGGCAGGTTTTGGTTTTTTTGCTTTGTGGTTTCAGGGCATTCACCCGTGGGGAGGTTGGGGTTTTAACTCCTTGTTTTCCCCTTTTCCCCCCATTTTCCCCCCCCTTGGGTTTAACTTTAGGACAGTGTTTTTTTTTTAAACCCTACTATGTAAAACCCCATGTAGACACAGACCTACCAGATGCCAATTGCGTTGCATCCCATTTGCTTGTCGGGTCCTCATTTGGACTACGATTAAGGATCCCTTTCATCTGAAACGCCTCAGTTTCTTTTTTCTCGCCACCCTATACATTTTTCCCTGGTGGTTTTGTGAGCCATGCAGGATTTATTCACTTGAATAGTTTTTTTTTATGAAGATTTCAATAAATGTAGATTGTTTTAAACTGATTCAGTTCTTCAGTAGGAGCTGACATTGCACTTTTTCTCTCATTTGGACAAGCTCCTGTGCAAATACGGCTTCGGCATCCAACACTTGCTGGCAGCCTCTTCTGCGCCCAGTCCTTAATAAGCAGAGTCTGCAAACATGATGGAAACGCTGCAGATTTTCCACATTGGGAAATACACAACTTTTCTACAGGTTAAAGGGGTTGTCTCATAAAGGATTTTCGCTTTTATATTAAAGAAACTTGGGAAAAAAAAGTCACTTTGCAATATGTGTCCATTAACGGTTTTCACACCTATTCCAAATCCCTTTTTATAGGGGTGCATCAGCTCCTCAGGTCGCATAGCTACAGACCTTTTTTATCTCTCCTGAAGGCTGCCGTACTGTTGCAAAAGCTAAACCCGTTTTTAATCTCTCCTATAGGGTGCCGACTGGTTGCTAAGCTACAGACCGTTTTGTCTCCATATAGGCAGTCATGCGGGTTTTTCTAAGCTAAGACCTGTTTGATCTCCAGAAAGCTGTCCCCGCTGTTGCAAAGCTACAGATCTGTTCAATCCTCCTGAAGGCTGCCAGGGCGGGTTTCAAAGCTACAGATCTGTTCAACTCTCCCGAAGGGGCCACACTGGTTCTATAGCTACAAAATGGGTTTTCCTTTCTTCTACTTTCACCTAGTAAAGCCATAAACCCGCCCCCGAATTCAAAAGGAAACCAAGAAAACAGACGAGGGAGAGAATCAATGTAGTGAGACAACTCCTTTAAGCTACAACTACAGATCTGTGCCAGATTATGTGGATTTTGAGGCAGAAGTTAAAGTTTGCAGATCCAAAGCTTTTTCTGCTGCAAAATACAAAGACCCTGCTGGTTTTAAACGCTCCTAACCCTTCCTCCAGCATGCAGTCTTGCTGTGGAAAATCCGCAGCGTATCCTTTATGTATGCAGGTTCCCTAAAGTTGAGCTTAGGTTTCCAATGCCTTCCCATTGTGCTGTGCACTGTTGATTCAGAGGATGATTACTCAATCTTCTGTTCGCTTCCAGGGATGACTGGTACAACCCCAGATGAACAGGGCCTGAAATAAACTTATTTCACACACGTATCCTGGACATCCTTCGGTGTAAGGCTATGTTCACACGGCTTAACTGCGGGACGTAATTACGCCCCGCTATTACGCCGTGGGGGCGGGAGCGGGGTAGCGAGCGGGGGGCCGGCACCTCGCCGGCCCATAGACTTGCATTACCAGCGGCGCGTATACGCCGCTGGTAATTCACATGTCACTTATCTCCCCACCTGGCGGATTCGCCGAGCAGGGAGAGGAGACGTAATCCACCCGGCAGGTGTGGTAAAATCATAGCACTCGTTGAGTTCTAGGATTTCACAGAGTATTCACCTGGTGCACAGTACGTGCTCGTAAAAAGTTACATGCCAGGGAATACGACTTGAATAAGAGGCCGGGCCGTAGCGCTGTTAATTTACGGGCTGGCCAGTGTGTACTTTCAACAGCAGGTGTATTGCGGCACACACAGGTCTTACATCTGTTGCAGCTGTACGAATCTCACAGATAATCTCCTGCACTATTTCAATAGGGCTGTAAGGTTATGTTCACCCGGCGTAATTTCGGCGCGCATTTCGCCACGTATTTGCGCTCTAATACAAGCGAGATGTGCACCGAAATTACGGTAATCATAGCTCTCATAGAGCTTTACTCGGTCATACAATACGATGGCATTGTGTGCGCGGGGAGATAAGTGACATGTCAATTACTTGCGCCGAATACGCGCCGCTAATAATGTCTTTGGGGCCGGTGGGCTGCTGGCCCCCACCGCATCGTGGGAGAATGCGCGTATTGGCACGAGCTCCCGAAACACACAATGTACTGTACGCGCCACATCGTGTGAACATAGAAGGGGAGGCAGTTTGACAGCACGAAGATGGAAAATCCCAAGTAGAATAAAATCAGACTTCTTTATTTCTTTCCATTAAGATCAACAACACCTGGAGTCTGTGAGGGTCGGATGCGTTTCGGGTGAGGTACCACCCTCACTCATAGCCTAGACCCTAGCTGACCAGTGGGCCTAATAAAGACCTCCAAATTTGCCATCTTTCAGAAGATTTTGTTTGTTTTCCATTACATTATATTACTAAGTAAAAGGTATCAATAAAAGTAGTCCCCCCCCCCCCCCTCCACCCAAAAAAAAAACCCTGAAGATGTAGATGGGGGGGGGGGGGGAATAAAAAACATGGCTCTTGAAAGGCGGGGGCAGAGAGATGACTGACGTACACAAGTCACTGTGGTGGGAAGACATTACAGAGATTGTGGGTTGGACAAGATCTTGGAGGTCGTCTCACTACAAAGATTAGCGTGTAGAGAATGGTAAATGAAGACTTTTTTCCAAATATATTAGTCTTTTTTTGATATTGCTTTGGTTAAGAGATTTTATCTGCTCTGAGTGCACACAGGTTTCTCTGGTTACCATCCCAGTCTCCCTTCTGGATTAGACAGAGAACAGGGAGTGATGTCACTAGGACAGAGAGTAACTGGAGTGTTATTTCTAAAAAAAAAAAAAAAACAAAAGGAGATTCATTGTTTACTTTGAGCGCTGAAGCTCTCTGCACTAGAGATTTCATCTCTTGCTCTCATGTCAGTGCAATTAGAAAAGCTGTGACTACGGAGCTGATGTGCTGATCATTGCTATAGAACAGGCATCCTCAAACTGCGGCTCTCCCGCTGTTTGAAAACTACAACTCCCATCATTCCCACTGTTATCGATTATATAAATGGATGATGGGAGTTGTAGTTTCTCCACAGCTGGAGAGCCGCAGTTTGAGGATGCCTGCTATAGAACCACCCACAATGCGAGTCTGCAGCTGACTGTGGCTCTGAGAAACAGCATAATGAGACAACCCCTTTAATATTAATAGTCCAGCAAAGACGAGCTGATCATTTAGGGTTTTGCTACACAAATTTCCACATTTTGGCACAAAATGCCATCACATGTAAGTATATCATGGCTCTAAGCATAGCTGTTCATGGGATTATTTTCTCACTTGGTCACCGCAGCTTTAGTTCATAGTTGAATTCACATATGAGAGTGAGGTGTTTTTGACAAGCCTATGACTCTGTACTATGGGTCTGAAGGAGCTGTGCTTGGTGCCTTTTATGGCCCTATGTTATGAAGATCTTGTTCCCCAGAAGCAATCAGTGAAAGACGCCCTTGTAAGAATTACAGGTACAGTCAGTCCTCACAGATCTATCTGCGGGTCCCATGTTATAGAGCAGGAGGAGCTGAGGACATGCTATCTGATCTGTGGCCCCCCTGTTATAGAGCAGGAGGAGCTGAGGACATGCTATCTGATCTGTGTCCCCATGTTATAGAGCGGGGCTGAGGACATGCTATCTGATCTGTGGCCCCATGTTATAGAGCAGGAGGAGCTGAGGACATGCTATCTGATCTGTGGCCCCCTTGTTATAGAGCAGGAGGAGCAGAGGACATGTTATCTGATCTGCGGGCCCATGTTATAGAGCAGGAGGCGCTGAGGACATGCTATGTGATCTGTGGCCCATGTTATAGAGCAGGAGGAGCTGAGGACATGCTATCTGATCTGCAGGCCCATGTTATAGAGCAGGAGGCTCTGAGGAAATGAAATCAGATCTTCGGGCCCCGTGTTATAGAGGAGGAGGAGCTGAGGACATGTTATCTGATCTATGGGCCCCATGTTATAGAGCAGGAGGAGCTGAGGACCTCTCATCTGATCTGTGGCACCATGTTATAGAGCAGGAGGAGCTGAGGACATGCTACTTTATCTGCCCATGTTATAGAGCAGGAGGAGCGAGGACATGCTATCCCGATGTGGCCCCATGTTATAGAGCAGGAGGAGCTGAGGACATGCTATCTGATCTGCGGGCCCCATGTTATAGAGCAGAAGGAGCTGAGGACATGCTATCTGATCTGTGGCCCCATGTTATAGAGCAGGAAGTGCTGAGGACATGCTATCTGATCTGTGGCTCCATGTTATAGAGCAGGAGGAGCTGAGGACATGCTAACTGATCTGGCCCCGCATATAGAGCAGGAGGAGCTGCGGACGGGATATCTGATCTTTGGCCCCATGTTATAGAGCAGGAGGAGCTGAGGACAAGCAATGCAAACAGATCTGTGGCCCCAGGTTATAGATCAGGAGGAGCTGAGGACACGCTATCTGATCTGCGGCCCCATGTTATAGAGCATGAGGAACTGAGGACATGCTATCTGATCTGCGGCCCCATGTTATAGAGCAGGAGGAGCTGAGGACATGCTATCTGGTCTGTGGCCCCATGTTATAGAGCAGGAGGAGCTGAGGACATGCTATCTGATCTGCGGCCCCATGTTATAGAGCAGGGGGAGCTGAGGACATGCTATCTGATCTGCGGGCCTGTGTTATAGAGCAGGAGGAGCTGAGGACACGCTATCTGATCTGCGGGCCCATGTTATAGAGCAGGAGGAGCTGAGGACATGCTATCTGATCTGCAGGCCCATGTTATAGAGCAGGAGGAGCTGAGGACATGCTATCTGATCTGCGTGCCCCATGTTATAGAGCAGGTGGAGCTGAGGACATGCTATCTGATCTGCAGGCTCCATGTTATAGCAGGAGGAGCTGAGGACATGCTATCTGATCTGGAGGCCCCATGTTATAGAGCAGGAGCTGAGGACATGCTATCGATCTGCCCATGTTATAGAGCAGGAGGAGCTGAGGACATGCTATCTGATCTGCCCATGTTTTTAGAGCAGGAGGAGCGGAGACATGCTATCTGATCTGCAGGGCCCCATATTATAGAGCAGGAGGAGCTGAGGACACGCTATCTGATCTGTGGCCCATGTTATAGAGCAGGAGGAGCTGAGGACATGCTATCTGATCTGTGGCCCCAAAGTTATAGAGCAGGAGGAGCTGAGGACATGCTATCTGATCTGCCCCATGTTATAGAGCAGGAGGGGCTGAGGACATGCTATCTGATCTGCGGGGGCCCATGTTAAGAGCAGGAGGGGGCTGAGGATATGCTATCTGATTCTGTGGCCCCTGTTATAGAGCAGGAGGAGCTGAGGACATGCTAAACTGAATCTGCGAGCCCCAGTTATGAGCAGGAGGAGCTGAGGACATGCTATCTGATCTGTGGCCCCATGTTATAGAGGAGGAGCTGAAGACATGCTATCTGATCTGCAGGCCCCATGTTATAGAGCAGGAGGAGCTGAGGACACGCTATCTGATCTGTGGCCCCATGTTATAGAGCAGGAGGAGCTGAGGACACGCTATCTGATCTGTGGCCCATGTAATAGAGCAGGAGGAGCTGAGGACAGCTATCTGATCTGCAGGCTCCAGTTTTTAGAGCAGGAGGAGCTGAGGACATGCTATCTGATCTGTGGCCCCCTGTTATAGAGCAGGAGGCACTGAGGACATGCTATCTGATCTGTGGCCCCAGTTTAAGAGCAGGGAAACTGAGGCAACGCTATCTGATCTGTGGGCCCCATGTTATAGAGCAGGAGGAGCTGAGGACATGCTATCTGATCTGCGGGCCCCATGTTATAGAGCAGGAGGAGCTGAGGACACGCTATCTGATCTGTGGTTCCCATGTTATAGAGCAGGAGAAGCTGAGGACATGCTATCTGATCTGTGGCCCCATGTTATAGAGCAGGAGTAGCTGAGGACACGCTATCTGATCTGCGGGCCCCATGTTATAGAGCAGGGGGAGCTGAGGACATGCTATCTGATCTGCGGGCCCCATGTTATAGAGCAGGAAAGGGGCTGAGGACATGCTATCTGATTTTGGCCCCATGTTAAAAAAGGGAGGGGGGCTGAGGGCATGCTATCTGATCTGAGGGCCACATGTTATAGACAGGAGGAGTGAGGACATGCTATCTGATCTGCGGGCTCCATGTTATAGAGGGAGGGGGGAGCTAAGGACATGCTATCTGATTTTGTGGCCCCATGTTATAGAGCAGGAGGACTGGGGGACATGCTATCTGATCTGTGGGCCCCATGTTATGAGCAGGAGGAGCTGAGGGACATGCTATCTGATCTGTGGGCCCCAAAGTTTTAGAGCAGGAGGGGCTGAGGACATGCTAAACTGATCTGTGGGCCCCATGTTATAGAGCAGGGGGAGCTGAGGACATGCTATCTGATCTGCAGGCCCCATGTTAAGAGCAGGAGGGGCTGAGGACACTATCTGATTTTGCAGGCCCCCCTGTTATAGGAGAGGAGGAGCTAGGACACTATCTGATCTGTGGCCCCAAAGTAAAAGAGCAGGGGGAGCTAAGGACATGCTAAACTGATCTGTGGCCCCATGTTATAGATCAGGAGGAGCTGAGGACACGCTATCTGATCTGTGGCCCCATGTTTATAGAGCAGGGGGACTGAGGACACGCTACTGATCTGTGGCCCCATGTTATAGAGCAGAGGAGCTGAGGACCGCTATCTGATCTGTGGCCCCATGTTATAGAGCAGGGGGAGCTAAGGACATGCTATCTGATCTGTGGCCCATGTTTTTAGGCAGGAGGAGCTGAGGACACCTATCTGATCTGTGCCCATGTTATAGAGCGGGGGAGCTGAGGACAAGCTATCTGATCTGTGGCCCCATGTTATAGAGCAGGAGGACGAGGACACGCTATCTGATCTGTGGCCCCATGTTATAGAGCAGGAGGAGCTACGGACACGCTATCTGATCTGCGGGCCCCATGTTATAGAGCAGGAGGAGCTGAGGACATGCTATCTGATCTGCCCCATGTTATAGAACAGGAGGAGCTGAGCAGATTGATATATTCTGTGGGGAAAGATTCAGTAGAACTGGTCTATTATGCATTAAAATCCCTGCTCTTCCTGGGTTAAGGAGTCCAGTGGGCGGTCTCATTAGTGATCGACAGGCTTTGTTGTATCTGTGTGCATTCAGAGATAGCTGTCAATCACTGATAACTCCGCCCACTGGACTCCTTAACCCAGGAAAAGCAAGGATTTTAATGCATAATAGACCAGTTCTACTGAATCTTTCCCCATAAAAGTATATAGTAATCTGCTGAGTTCCTCCTGCACAGATCAGATCGCACGTTCAATGTGACAGGTTCCCTTTTAAACAACTTGCTAAATGGAATTTAAGGGGAATCTGGTTCATGTTGCCCAACCTATGGCAGCGTGAAGTGCTTGGACCTGGAAACATGCAGCTAAGTTGCTTTTACCCTTTTTACTACGACATTTCGGAGTAAGAAACCCAGTAAAGCTGACCCGGGTGCAAGGAGAAGCCGCTGCAGCCAGGAGAGAGGAGTCATTGTGTGGCTTCACTATATTTACTATTTTGCCATAGAGAACTGATAGAGTTTAAGTTTGCCTATCCATAAAACACTAAAACGTAGCTTTTATTATGTATAACTCTTAACCTCTATACACACGATTTAAAAACCTCATTTCTAACCTCATCATTTAACCCTTTCTACCTCTGAAAGAAGGAATAACTCCCTTTCTATTATCAAGTCTGGTGGAGCCCCACCTACTAACTGGAAAGCCTTATATCTATAGCAAAGTACTAGCTTCAGTAAGGGATCCCAAGCCTCCTACTTGGGCAGTCATCCCTAATCTAATGGACACAAAACAAATAAGGCCCCCTTGTGACACCCTCTGCAGCAGGTGACACTTCTAGACAGAGGTGCGAAATCACAATTTAAAACGTCATTTCTGACCTCCCCGACATGTTTCACCAGCTAACCTGGCTTCATCAGGGGGTTAGAGGTCCGGTCCCATGTGGTCTAAGCTCATTTCCTTTTATATCATGTTAGATGCACACCCTATTCAGGTGCTCACCGAATTAGCCATCAGGGGACCACATAAAACCCACTCCCCCTTCCACTCTCCTGCACGCACACTAATATGTGCTGCTACCATGCTCCCATAAACAACAATCCTCCGACAAGTTCACCATCTCCATAACGGGCTTGCGCCCTATCTTACCATGCTGCCCACGCCAACGTACTATATCAATGGACATTTCTGCCCTGACTGTGAGGGACTTCCGCCCCATTTCTCTCTTTATATTGCAAACTGGTGGCTACCTAGAACGGACTAAGCAGAATAGGTGTCACAATTTTACAGCACACTACAGCTTTATCAACTCCCATAAACCCCTTCTCCTCCATGTCAAATATGCATATTCTTTGGGGAAATATTATTTCCATTGTATTGTACACTATTGCATATTCCTTCCCACAAAGCGCACCCCCTTTATATCTAATTACATATTCATTTTTAAAAAAGCTGCAAGCCTTTTAAATTACATATTCCATTGTATGTACATATTGTATAGTCTATTCCCATAAACCACTTCTCTTTTATATGTAATATACATACTCATTTTAATAAAGCTGCAGGCCCTAAGGTTAGCCCGCCCTCCCTACCGCAGTTTCACCTCCCACCTTCCCATTAAGATTATTTCTTAAGGTCACGGCTTAGCCACCTGATTCATTACGTGTCAATGGGAGCATGCACAAATATTAGTACATTCAAAATCTATCGCATCTGCATACATCTATAGCATTTGATGCAATAGCGTTTGAAGATACTAATATTCCTGCATGCTCCCATTGTGACGTAATGAATTAGGTGGCTAGCCGTGACCTGTAAGGTTTTTAAATAGTGTGTATTTGAGGTTAAGAATTATAAATAATAAAAGTTACGTTTTAGTGTTTTACAGATAGAGAACTGATAGAGTTTAAGTTTGCCTATGGCAAAAAAATATAGTGATCAAAAGTCACTCTCTGTTCTCTTGCGTGATTCCCATTTTTTTGGAGAATGTGACAAAATTGTGTGGCTTCTTCCCAGCCCATCAGCATAACAGACTGGTCTCATGCTATAGATATAAAGCCTGCCCAGGAAGTGGGAGCTGCGAGCTGTAGGACCCCCCCACGGCCTGCGCAGGAAGTGGGAGCTGCGAGCTGTAGGACCGCCCCCGGCCTGCGCAGGCAGTGGGAGCTGCGAGCTGTAGCACCGCCCCTGGCCTGCGCAGGCAGTGGAGCTGGAGCTGTAGCACCGCCCCGGCCTGCAGGCAGTGGGAGCTGCGAGCTGTAGCCCCCGCCCCCGGCCTGCGCAGGCAGTGGGAGCTGCGAGCTGTAGCACCGCCCCCGGCCTGCGCAGGCAGTGGGAGCTGCGAGCTGTAGCACCGCCCTGCCCAGGAAGTGGGAGCTGCGAGCTGTAGCACCGCCCCCGGCCTGCGCAGGCAGTGGGAGCTGCGAGCTGTAGCACCGCCCCCGGCCTGCGCAGGCAGTGGGAGCTGCGAGCTGTAGCACCGCCCCCGGCCTGCGCAGGAAGTGGGAGCCTGAAGCTGGCTGTGAAGAGCAGGCTCTGTGAAACAACTTGATGGAAAAAATCCTTCTTGGAGAACAAGTCAATCTAATGTTAACCATTTGGTTTATCGATTCCTTTTTCAGGCGGAAACTAGAGTAAAGCTAAATTACTTGGACCAAATCGCCAAGTTCTGGGAGATCCAGGGATCGTCGCTGAAAATTCCAAACGTAGAGCGGAGAATCCTGGACTTGTACAGCCTCGGCAAGGTACATATACTGTGTGGTACTGTACTCCACATATACTGTGCTGTCGATGGATTTTGGAACGTAAAGTTCATGTTTTAGCAAAATTTAAAGGGGTGTTCCCATATCAGACAATTATGAGATATCAATAGGATATGCCGTAAATGTCTCATAGACTGAGGTCCCACCTCTGGGACCTGCACCTTTATTGAACGGACCCCTGAATTTCTCCTCCATGGAACAGAAATAGGTGGCTTTACATGTGCCGCACTCTTTTTACTTTTAATACAAGTTCTACTCTGAACAGACTAGGAAGAGCCGCGCATGTGCAGCCACCTCTGCGCTGGGTCATTTCCATCTCCTAACTCGAAAAAGTAGAAGCCACTGCTTTAAATAGGGACCAGGCTTGGTACGGAAAAAATCTTTGTGGTGCAAACTATGATGTCTATATGTCTCCTCTCTTTAGATTGTACAGGAGGAGGGTGGCTATGAACCGATTTGCAGAGAGCGGAGATGGGCTCGAGTGGCGCAGCGCATGGGGTATCCCTCAGGAAAAAACCTCGGCTCCCTGTTGAGGTCCCATTACGAACGTATTATATACCCCTTCCATATGTACCAGTCGGGAGCCAATTTGGTGGTAAGATTCCCAGTGTTTTAAACACTGATCCGGTATCGAGGTATGCAACTTTTTTTCCTCACTTTGGGATATTTCACATGTAGGATTGTGGTGAGCGACCACGTTACGACAGCGAAGAGAAGGATAAGGAGTACAAACCACATAGTATACCATTGCGACAGTCTGTACAACCTTCCAAAATCACCAGCTATGGCCGACGAGCCAAACGTCTGACGCAAGAGGTAAGAACTATAGTGTCACCAGTGTCTGTTGTGTTTCTCCCACTCCTCCGTGTTGACGCTTTCTCCTCCAATCATGCTGTATTCTCATTGCACAGATTTTCATTTAAGATCGGTCATAGATTGCATTAGTTGTGGTTGTATTCATCTCGGTCAGGATGGTGTGTTAAGGAGGCTGTGAGGAAGGTTACACCGAGAGCCTTACCTCAGGGGTACGGTCTCATTTTTATGTATTTTGTTTTTCTTTCCTTGTTCTCGTCATTTCATGTAGGATCCTGACAGCTCAGATCCTGCCTCTCAAAGTTCCTCTCGGCCCCCAGAACCATCACCAACCTGGGTATATGGTCTTGTGTGTTTCCATTTTATGTTGCGGTTTCCATCTGTTCCCTGTAAGGGTATGTGCACACGGAGTAAATTCGGCGCGCAATTCAACACATATTTGCAATTAATACGCGGCGAGATGCGAGCCGCAATTACGATAATCCATAGTTCTCATAGAGAACTATGGATTACGTCTCGTCCCCCCGCGCGTACAATACGCGGGAGATAAGTGATGTCAATTACTCGTGGTGATTACGCGCCGCGAGTAATTCATGTCTATAGGGCCGGCGGGCTACCTCCCCTCCCCTCCCTCTCCCCGTGCTTCGGGAGTACACACTGATCAGCGCAACTCTCAAATCACCCAGCATATTGCAGCACATACTGTGTGAACATCCCACCACAGTACGTGTCTTTCGGGAACTCGCGCTGATATGCGCATACTCGCGCGGCCCCATGAGGCTCGTACAATACGATCGTATTGTACCCGGCCCCATTGACATTCATTACTCGCGGTGCGTATTCGCCGTGAATAATTGTCATGTCACTTATCTCCCCCGCGTACGATACAATCGTATTGTATGAGCAGGGGGAAGAGGCACAATCCATAGTTCTCTGAGAACTATGGATTACCGTAACTTTGGCACGCATCTTGCTCGTATTACAGCGCAAATACGACGTGAAATGCGCGACGAAATTTGCCCGTGTGAACATACCCTGAGAGGTTGTTAGGAGACACTTTTTGTGGAGTTTAAAGGGACCCTTTTTTTTTTTTTTTTTTTTTTTTAACAGTATTTTGGCAAACATATAAAAATTATAAATTAACTGCATTATATATATATATATATATATATATATATATATATTTATATATATATATATATATTATATATCTGTGTGTGTGTGTCTATATATATATATATATATATATATATATATATATATATATATATATACTCTACAGATATAGATCTATCGATATCTATTTACTGTGATATTAAAGAGAGAAAACTGCAGAGGGCAGACTAACCTCCTGTTTATGGTAGCTCCTGCTTATCTGCATGTAGTACTCATTACAAATCGTAGATATAATAGCGACCTAATGATCGCTCTGTTGTTCTCTAGACAGGCGTAGATCAAGTGTTTTTTTTTTTTTTCAAACAATTTTTATTCAAAGTTTTAAATATATAAAAAGAATTGGGCACAAGAGAAACAAGGTAGTGTCAGCTTACAACATACAAAATATATATGTCATCATAGGAATAAAAAAGTAACAGTCACAATATAAAGCAACAAATAACCTATATATAGACAATAGAGTTAACACAATTATGAGGTAAAGCTGAGACTCTATGCCCTGGCAAATAATACAATGCTACCCCCCCCCACCACACCTCCCTCCCCCAAAAAAATTAAGCACAAAACCAAAATAAACCATAACTATAACCTGGCACTTGGGTCATATTAATACACTAAATCGATTTAACCAGGGCGGGTTACTACAGGGCTGCTCTAGAATCAGAGATGAGATATGATACAGTGAGGGCTTCGGTTCCTTGGCTGGAGGTCAGGTGGGAACCATAGATGGGAATTGCGGTTGTAGAAAAAAGCAGCCCCCGCAGCGGGTAGATGAAGAGGAGTCAAGTGGGTGGATTTTCAACCTCCAATCGACCCAGTTGACCCGCTAGACGGAAAGTGAGATACCAGGACGTGTAAACGAAGGGCTTCATGACTTCCCTAATCTCATCCGAGGTGTAGAAGGTTTTTATAAAATCTCCCCATTTTTAAAGAATTTAGAGGACTGGGTCTCTTTGGTCCTGATAATGTCCAGTTTATCCATCTGTAGATGGTGTTTGACGGACCAGATCACTTCTTGGACTGAGGGGACATTAGAATCCAACCATTTTGAGAGTAGAGATCGTTTGGCCGTTAATAGAAAGATGTGCAGGAGCGGGAGGTTCTTACAATGGTTTGGGAGGTTGTGGAATAACAGCTGGACCGGGTCAAGGCTTAAATCCGCTTGTAGGGAGGAATTGAGAGGGTTCACCAGTTAGATCAAGATTAAACTAGAGCAACCAGGCAATGACGAGCAATACATAAAAGGATAGTGGGTTTATCTGTTTCTGTACTGGAAAGGTTTGGAGCTTTCTTCACATTTGACAGGCTCTGATGATGATACTTAAACTTCTTGGGACATAGTCAGCCTAGAGGAGAACCGTCAAGCAATCTTCTCACTGCCCCTATCAGAGCTCTCAGAGGGGGAAGTTAGAGACACAAACCAGGAAGTTGTGGACATGAAGAAATATTAAAAAAAAAAAAAAAAAAAAAAATCTAGATAAGTCACATATTGCTTGTCAATATGTGTTTTTTGAGGATTGTAGTGTCCCTTTAAGACTGCGTGTTTAGTTTTTGTCTTGGAGTGTACGGTCTTCATTCTGTAAACCTGTGTCTTATCTCATATCTTGTCAAACCTTGTACTCTTTATTGTTACTTGTGTAGATTTAAACCTTGGTTGCTGCTTCACTTTCCTTCTCTGCCCCTTTGTTTTAAATCCTCACACGTTTTTGTTTTTTTCTCCCCCCTTTTTCTCTTCAGCCAGAGCCCACTGAAGAAGATATAGAAAAGAATCCAGAATTGAAAAAACTTCAGATTTATGGAGCTGGCCCAAAAATGATGGGACTTGGCTTAATGGCAAATGATAAAAATTTCCGTAAGAAAGGTTTGTAAATGGCTTTCCTTTTTAGGTGATGAGGACGAAATTCAGGGTTATTGGAAACTTTGACATTGAGTGGGGAGCCTAAGGAGACTGAGCGCCTGTGTCGCCTTCATGTACCTGGTGCAGTGCCACACAGATGATGCAATGGTGTTCCAACAAATGTTAGGGTATGTTCACATGGCGTAATTTCAGAGAGTATTTGTGCTCTAATACGAGCGAGATGCGGGCCAAAATTACAGTAATCCATAGTTCTCTGTGAGAACTATGGATTACGCCGCGAGTAATGAAAGTCTACGGGGCCGGCAGTCAAAACCAACCCCAATCCACCCGCGCCACGGGAGTACACGCTGATTAGCGCAAGCTCCCAAGACACACGATGTATTGCGGCACGTACTGTACGCGCTGCAATACATTGTATGAACATAGCCTTAAGAGTTCAGCTCATAGCTCGCTATGGGCCGACCGTGTTACAGAATGAAGAGGGCAGCGCTTGCAGTTGTCCTCATTATTTTTATGGCTGAGTGAGTGTGCTTGTGCTTCGACACTCCCATAGAAACGAATGGGGAAGATGGTCGTAAGCTCCGCCCTCCTTATGAACCTATAACGTTACAGAATAGCTAGCTAGGAGCCGACCTGTTACGTGGATGTTCCTCCATGCGACTACCCTTTTAAATGCAGCTGTATCTGGTCCGCAATATAGGTCTGGAGTGCAAAGGTTTCTTTGACCAGCTCATTGATATTGTTGGCTCATCCTTAGGACTCCCACCATTCCCTGTAATGTCCAAAAAGGAAAAAATGAATACTTGCGGTTTGTTTAATCCTGGACAATCTCTGATATTTTTGATGAAACCAGATTTGGTTTTTAAATTCTGTAAGTAGCGGTTGTTTTATATCACATGGATGACAGAATATATAAGGATAGGATCAGATGGTCTGGAAGCTGCATGCGGGAAGAAAACCACCAATACAAGAAACGTCTGCGCATCGGCATTCCTTTGTCGTGTGATCCAGTGCAGGGAAGAGACACCTGGCTGTAGGGAAAAAAGTCCTCTTATACTAATAGGAACGTCCAGCACCCAGCAGTACTATAAAACTGGAGTTTGTGTTTTGGGTTTGTTTTTAATGGGGTAAATAAAAACTCAAGTTTTATAGCACTGCCGAGTGTTGGAAGGTCCTATTTGTATGAGAAGAAAACCACACTCGCTGGCGGCTGCTAAGAGCCGCACAAGTTTGCTGATGAAGCGGTGAACTCGCCAGCAAACTTGTGTGGTCATTGATCTGAACTGTAGGACCCGACCCTTAGGTCTGTCTAGCTGCAATAGAAGACGCTCCAGATTCTTTAGAAATTTGCTGTATAACTTTACAACAAAATAACAGAACTGTATTTTTATTTTTTTTGGTACAGATGGTGATATTCCAGAATGCCCGCCGACGCTTGTAATTAAGGAGGAGGTTGGTGTGGATTCAAGAGCAGAGAATGGCGAATACCATACACATATAAAGCGGGAAAGGTCCCTCAGCCCGGAGCCCTGCACCAAAATGACTATGAGGCTTCGGAGAAATACTAGCGCGCAATTTGTAAGTCCACTCGTTGGTGTTCATTTGACCTTTTACCCCCCTCCCCCCACCCGCCCCCACTCCTTAAGCCGAACACCTGAAAAGTACTTAATGTACAGCACATTTTATTTATTTATTTTTTTAGTTTTTGCCTCCTTATGTTTCAACAGTTGTAACTTTTTTTTTTTTTTTTCCAATTACGCAGTTGTGTATGAGGCTTCGTTTTATTCAGGACAAGTTGTACTTTTTGTGAGAATTGTTTAAGTTCACTTAAAAATTATTGTAGAATTTTAAAAAAAAAAAAACAACACTTTTTTTTTTTTTAATTTTTTTTTTTAACTACACCATTCACATTTCACGCTTAGCGTGTTGGATTAATGCTACAGGTTATTACTGTCGGGTAGATACCCAGTGTAGGGTTTTTTTTTTTTGTGTGTAATGTTTGCACATTTTTTTTTTTTCCCCCCTACACTTATGTGATTTTACACTTAGATTATAATGTATTAGCATATATGAATATGCTAATACATTACCGTTTCAGTCTGACACAGGCAGTGATCAGGGCAGCACATAGTCTGCCCTGATCCCTGGCTTCTTAGACAGTCCAGGGGCTACTCTAGGTCCCCCGGGCTGACTGTGCAGCCATTCCCCAGGCTCTGTCGGGTTACCAGTAGTCCCAGTCACCCGACAGAGCTGGGAAAAGCCCTTTGATTTATGCTGCGATCACGAACAGTGGCAGTCGTAAGGATGAGTGCTGGGCAGTGGCGGTAACAGGGCTATGAAGTAAAACACCGTCAAGACGGTGGGTGGTCGTTCAGTGGTTAAAGGGTGTCTTCTCAAGAAGGCAGCTCTGGTCTATACATCAGGACATCCCTGTGTAAGACAGAACGGATAGCCCCTTTATGAATGGTTGTCTTGTAACATTACATCTCCCCTGAGGCAGCGGTTGCCAGTGGAAAACCTGGCTCATCACGGCTACTACCAGGAAAATCAACTGTTTGCCAGAGGTCCAGCTCCTGGTTCCAATGGCAATCAGTTGATATCCCTGGCAGCCAAAATCTGGACAGGATATACTATGATACTTTCTTCTTACAATTATGTCTACTTCTGCTTTCAATACAGGTGGATGCCTTCGTCTGTCGGATTTGCGCCCGAGGCGATGACGATGAAAAGTTACTACGTTGCGATGGATGTGATGACAACTATCATACATTCTGTTTGCTGCCTCCACTACCCGAACCTCCAAAAGGCATTTGGCATTGTCCTAAATGTGTCATAGCCGTAAGTAAAAAACCCAAAAAAAACAATTGGAGAGTCGCCTAATCACTGCTCGCTTGAATTCACAACTTGCTTAGAACAAAATGGAGAGACATCCAACACTTTTGGGGTCATGTTCCTGAGATGAGTGTGGGTCCTACCTCTGGGACCCGCACCTATCAGACTTTAGAGTATGAAATCAAAGTGCATGATGGGAACATCGATTTAATTGTATCACTGTATGAAATTTTTATTTTCCTTTTCCCTTTAGGAATGTAAAAGGCCTCCTGAAGCTTTTGGGTTTGAACAGGCAACTCGAGAATATACATTGCAGAGCTTTGGGGAAATGGCAGATGCGTTCAAGGCGGATTATTTCAACATGCCTGTTCATGTGAGTTTGCCAATTTGGTTTGCACTTACACTGAAATACAATGTAGAAAACCCCAATCTTGTTTTGGACTTCCATTTTTCCTGCTTTAACAAATAATCCCACCACCCCACCATCATAGCTTGGAAGACTTTGACCATTCACAGATTATCAGTTTGCATAATGGTGCACGGTGCAGGCCATGCTCTAGGCTAGGCATCCTCAAACTGCGGCCCTACAGCTGTCGGGGATACTACAACTCCCATCATGCCCACTGTTATAGATTATATAAATTCATGATGGGAGTTGTAGTTTCCCAACAGCTGAAGTGCCGCAGTTTGAGGATGCCTGCTCTAGGCTCTTCTCTTGATATACATTTACCTGAAGAGGGGTACATGCTATATCTCTAAGGGATATTTTCACTGTTATCCTAGTATACTTTTAATTTGCAGAATAGTGCATGGTTATACGTTAATATTCAGATTAAAAGGAATATTGAGAAATATTTAGGATGTTATTACAACTCATGCAGCCATAACAAGAACCCATCTGAAATCCCTTTCATATATTTTAGTTAGGAAAAAAATCTTTTACTTCCATTAACACAATATATAATCAATTAAGATGCCAGAGAGTATCTATTGGAGCAGGAAGCATATCAAAAGTTGCTCATATAATGTGCTGTGATTTACTCCCTACATATGGGCCAAGTTAGAGAAATCCTTCTCTGTAGTCAGTCTATATGTGTGTATGCTTTGTCCGAGGTCCTCATGACGCCTAATGACCAAATTAGATATCGGGCATATTCAATTCTTTCTGACCCAATTGTGTCATTCTGTGTTCTCTATAGATGGTACCCACAGAACTAGTAGAGAAGGAGTTCTGGCGCCTTGTGAGAAGTATAGAAGAGGATGTGACTGTACAGTATGGAGCAGATATCCACTCAAAGGAATTCGGCAGTGGTTTCCCAATGCTTGATGGCAAAACAGAGTTGTCTCCTGAGGAGGAGGTAATTGATTTATTTGTCCTGTTTTATCAGGCCGTTTTCCAGCTCTGTAAGGTTTGGTTCACTGACTTTTTTTTTTATTTTTTTTTTATTTTTCTTCGTCGCTTCCTTCAGACATATGCCACAAGTGGCTGGAACTTGAATGTTATGCCAGTACTTGAGCAGTCTGTTCTGTGTCACATCAATGCGGACATCTCTGGGATGAAGGTGCCATGGCTGTATGTGGGCATGGTTTTCTCAGCATTTTGTTGGCATATTGAGGATCACTGGAGCTATTCCATCAACTACCTTCATTGGTACGTATCCTGGGAGGCATAGATATATCGGGGGACATGTATGAAAACTGTTTAAGTCTGAGATTTTTCTTTGTTGCCTATAGCAACCAATTGGAGCGCCCTCTTATTATTTTAGAGCGCTATATGAAATGAAAGGGGAACTCTGGTTGCTATGAGCAACAATTAAAGTCTTAGACTTATGCAGTTTTCATACATGTGGTCCATTGTTTCTGCAGAAGCTATGCACTAGCATTTCCTGATACTTGAAATTAGACCGTTCATGCAAATGGACATAGGTGTATGTCAGAACTGCGTAAAGGTGTGGGGCGGGCTCGCTTGCTTATTGATACGAGAAGTTTCGTTTCTGGGGCAACCCCTTTTAAAGTCCCTTTTGATTGTCGAGGAAGAGCTTTTCCTCTGCACAGCAGATGTCCTGTCTAATAATTTCACTATTTTATTTTTCCCTCCCTAAACTCAAATGTTATTGTTTAGGGTTTTTTTTTTTTGAGGGATTTAGATTAAACCTCTGCTATACTTTTCTTCCAGGGGTGAGCCGAAGACCTGGTATGGGGTGCCATCTTCTTCTGCTGAACAACTTGAAGAGGTGATGAAGAAATTGACTCCAGAACTCTTTGAAAGTCAGCCAGATCTCCTTCATCAGCTGGTCACACTAATGAACCCCAACACCTTGATGGCACATGGAGTCCCAGTTAGTGATTTATTTTTTTATTTTTTTTTTTAAATAGATTTTTCTCTTAAGACTTTATTCTGTCACTCTTGTCATGTTTAATACTGTTGCCTTTCTTTCAGGTTGTGCGGACAAACCAATGTGCGGGTGAGTTTGTAATTACGTTTCCAAGAGCTTATCACAGTGGCTTCAACCAGGGTTACAACTTTGCTGAGGCAGTCAACTTCTGCACCGCTGACTGGGTGAGTGGCTTATTAAAAAATGTTTCAGTGTAGATCCGAGCGTTCACATTTTTAAGATCCTGTCTTAGCTAACCATTAAAATACAAAGATTTTAAACCAGTGTATCCACCATAGACTTTGATGGCATGACCAAGGAATATTCCATCAAAGACTAATAGTCGGTTTTCACATTTGGTACCTGCACCTATCTTGAGGAAGGCGCCCCTGAAAGTTATGGAGCAGCATGGGGAGCCAGTTGCACCTGCGTACGACTCTATTCTGTTCTATGGAAGTTCTAAGCACAGCCGAACACACCGCTCACCTGTACTCTGAATTCCCATAGAACAGATGGAGAGCTGTGCACAAGCGCAACTGACTAGATTCTGCTCTGTAACTTTTGGGGTCCTGTTCCTGGGATTGATGCAGTTTTACAAATGTGGGGCATCAGACTTCAATGGCCTGTCCTAGCGATATACCATCAAAGTTTATAAAGCTAAGCCGAGCCACAATGATACCGCAGTGTGTAAAAGTTTTACTTAGAGGTCCGTTCAGGTTAGGCAAGTCAATCTTACAGATAATCTGTCGTTTCTAGCTCACAGCTGGCCGAAAATGTATTGAGCATTATCGGAGGCTCCGTCGATACTGCGTCTTCTCACACGAGGAGCTTATTTGCAAGATGGCAGCATGTCCTGAAAGACTAGACCTTACTCTGGCTGCTGCAGTGCACAAGGAGATGCTCATTCTTGTGCAAGACGAACGGAGACTGCGCAAGTCCCTGATGGAGCGAGGTATTACAGAGGCAGAGCGGGAAGCTTTCGAGTTGCTCCCTGATGATGAAAGGCAATGTCAGAAGTGCAAGACCACCTGCTTTCTTTCTGCATTGGCATGCTATAACTGCCCTCAAGGCCTTGTGTGCTTGTATCATATTGAGGACTTGTGCCAGTGCCCACCAGCTCGTCAGTATCTCAGGTAAGGCGGGACCTTTTTGGAGAGATTTTTCTGTGTACTTCCTGTAAGGTCTGATTTAGGGTATGTTCACGCTTCGTGTTGGGTCCGTGTGAACATACATTTTTGGATGCGTGTTTGGATCCGTCTGTTGGACCCTAAATAAACAGCATTTAAAATTGCGTTTACGTTGAAACCTGCATCGGCGTTCACACGAGTGACCATCGATGTGCATCTCATTGTGTCTTTCGGGTCCGTTCCGAAAATTGACATGTCAATTCTTGGTCCAAAAGACGCAGCAGGAGCCCTATAATAATCTATTGGGTGTGATCCTGCTGCATCCAAACACGCAGCTGTGTGTGTTGAATACGTGTTGGATCTGTTTAGGATCCGATCGCCGCTGCGTTTTTGGATGCAATTTTTGGATCCAAAATGGATCCGAAATCGGATCCAAAAATGCTGTGTGAACAACCCCTTACAATGTGGCACAGTTATGAAGTCGCATGGTTCTTGCATTGAATGATTAAATATATTTTAGGTACCGCTACACTCTTGATGAGCTGCCGGCCATGTTATACAAGTTGAAAATTCGGGCCGAGTCCTTTGATACCTGGGCAAACAAAGTGCGTCGGGCCTTGGAGTTTCAGAATGGGGCTAAGATAGGTGAGGGTTGAACTTCCTTTAAGATTCTGACTTGTAACCTCAAACTGTCTTCATTGTCTTTACTTAGCCCGGATTTGGTTTTGTTTTGCAGAGCTGGAGCAACTGCAGGCTCTGGCTAAAGAGGCCTCGGACAAGAGGTTTGCCGAGAATGACATGCTCCAGGAATTAAAGGGCACTATAAAAGAGGCCGAATCCTGCATTAGTGAGGCCCAGAAAGTCCTCCATGATCCCCAAACTTCAAGGTTAGTTTTCAGGAGTAGGTCGTATTAGTCTTTAATCTGGTGTAAAGCCTACAAAGTCGACTCACATTATAATAACCATGGTCTACTGTCGATATTAGCATGTAGCTCATGAGGAAAGTTGTGTGATGAGCTGCCTTGGTGGGTGTATAAGGTGTGATATAGGCTTTCTGCACATATCCCTTGTTGCAGGTATGGGTAAAATGGCCGATATTTCCTCCCCCTTTCTTCAAACAAGGGATGAGTATTGGCTTTTGTGCTAAGGGTGCTATCTCTCAAACTGTGCAGTGTATGAACTGTTCGCGTACTGCTGTGGTGAAAGTGTATCAGATGACACCATTGCGAATAAGTAATGTGGAAACTGCAGAGCACCATGTGCCATTGATGTGAAAGATGAGTGTTGACCACTACGGTGAATGAAGGTGGACTAAAACACAACACTAAAGCAGCTCCCCACCAAAATTAACCAGCGGGCGACCAATCGTGTGCCTTATACATCAAGTCCCTGAACCCAACTGCATATGGGGTCCCAAAGCTAACTGATGTCAATGCACCTCTGCTAACAAAGTGGTGTCAGCAAAAAAGGCTTCAATTTTCATAGCAGTTTTGGATTTGGACCTCCACTGTTTAGCAAAGGGTTCTCTTCTCCAAAGAGTCACATTTTCCACTAATCGAATGGATGGAGATTCGTATGTCAGGCGACAAACCTCAGAGAACAAACCCCCAGCAACCACTGCTGGAGGAATACCCCTTGGTGGTGTTAGAGGTGTGGTCTGGGGAATGTATTTGTGGCATTCACTGAGCCCCCTCCATCCACGTGAAAGGCGCACTCAATCGATTTTTGGGTAGGAATTCATCCTTGCAGATCGTATATACACCCATACATGCTGATTGTCTTCCCTGGGGCGGATGGGATCTTCCAGCACGAAAATGCAACATGTCCGACATTTGGTTGGAAGAGCAGGAGCAAGACTTCCAAGTACTACCCTGGCCACTAATTCCACAGACTTCAACCCAATTGGGAATCTCTGGGACCACCTGTATTGTGGTGTTGGCTCTATGGACCCTCCAGCAGCTGTGGGATGAAGATAGTATGGCTCCAGCGACCTGTGATAGCTTAACAGGACCCTATTGAGTCACTCCTCACCCCGTCTAACTGCTGTTTATGATGCACATGGCGAATACTCTGGATATTAGCTACTAGTCATAATGGGACTTGACTGTGTATAAGTGCACGCCAAAAAAGGTTCATGTTGCATCGTGGTTCTGTATGTTAGAAAACAGATGGGAATATTTTCCTTGCTTGCTAGTATATTTATTCCTTTCTTATTATTTAGGAGTAATTCTACAGTCGTCTCTCTGGATAGCCTGCATAAGCTTGTACAACGTATCCAAGCTCTTCCATGTGCGATGGATCAGCTGTCGCCACTACAGGTATTTAGATAGAAGATTGTCCTCTTGCTCTGATTCGTGCTGTGGTGTCTGATGTGCAGGACATTAAATTTGTGTTATATTTTCCTCAGGAACTCCTGGAACAGGCTGATTCTTTACAGAAAGAGGCAAAGGATTGCCTAACGTCCCTCCCAGACAGTGCACCCCAGATGCAGGAACTGTTAGATCGCTGTAATGTTCTTGGGGTGCAGTTACCTGAAGCTGAACAGCTGGCACGGCATTTGCGCCAAGGGCAGTGGTTATCGCGGGTACAGGCCGCCCTCGTTGCGGGGCGCTCTGGAACACTCCAAGAAATGCGTTCATTATTACATGAAGCTGGAGGGGTGGCTGAGAGCCCTGCAGTGGAGAAGGCTCGTAGTGAGCTAAAGGAACTAATCTCCATCGCGCTCCGCTGGGAAGAAAAGGCCCAGATGTGTTTAGAAGCAAGGTGATCTTTATTTTATAGTTACACAAATCTATTTTTACCATAAAAAGTTTCTCAACACCGCCTATTTCCCTTACGTTTGTTACAAACCATCTATATGTTAATATTTTAGGCAGAAGCATCCTCCTGCTACCCTTGAGGCAATCATTAAGGAAGCCGAGAACATTCCAGTACAACTTCCTAATACTCTAAGCCTAAAAGAGGCCCTCTGCAAAGCCCGAGCCTGGAGTGCAGACGTGGATGAGATTCAGGTCAGACTTTGTTGTCATTTGACTTTTTATAGGTAAAAGTCTAAGCATTTAAAGGGGTTGTCCAGCTTATATTTTTATTTGTCTGTGTTAGAATAAATGGGCCTATTTAACATAAACTAAGGCATGTAAGATATTCAGCACAGGCAGGATCTGCTAAAGTTAAAAGCAGGGTCCTGAAAACCTGGCTGAGGTCAGCACCCCCTAACCAAATTAAAGGGGTTGTCACTGTGTGTGTGCGCGCGTGTCTCTATCTATTGCTCCAAGAAAGAAGTAAATAGAAGACCGGCAGCCGGTAAGGACATTGCGGCACGGAGATAAAATAAAAGCATACTCTCCTCACCTTTAAGTTAGCCTAGCTATACTACAAAGAATTTTTTTTTTTTTATATATATATTTTTTTTTTAATCTCACACACACACACACACACACACACACACACACACACACACACACACACACACACACACACACACACACACACACACACACACACACACACACACACACACACACACACACACAGATTATGCGATTACATACATATTTATTATGCACACTAACATATTAGTGTGTAGTATGTGTATATATATATATATATATATATATATATATATATATATATATATATAATTATATATATATTACTCAATATTCTTTGTAGCATGGGTGGGCCCATTTAAATTAAAAGCATACTCTCCTCACCTTTATTTCCGTGTCGCGATGTCTATACCGGCTGCCGGTCTTCTATTTACTTCTTTCTTCCAGTTAAGCGGTCACATGCTACTCCATTATATCACCTTTTGGAAGTGAACAGCTCTGACCGCTGATGTAATTGAGTGGCTTGTAAAGTCTCGGTCTGTAAGAAGTAAACCGAACACCAGCGGCCGGAGAGGAGAGCACAGTGCTAGAACAAAGTTGAGGAGTGAGGAGTAGTCTGACTTATTTTAAATAGGCCTGTCTGTGCTTAAAATAAAACAGACAAAAAAAACCCAATATAAGCTGGAGAACCTCATTAATTTGGGGTGCAGACCTCGACCAGGTTTTCAGAACCCTGCTTTCACCTTGAGCAGTCTTTCTCCCCGTGCTCAATACCTTGTTTGTATGTTCTGATCACATGTCACCAACAGTAATGGGGAGAGTCCTGTGTTGTCTGGATTCTGCTAAAATTGTCTGTAGGATTTTTTTTAGTTATGTGATACTTACAGTAAATTACAGATGATCATTCCCCCTCTGTGTGTGGCTCACACCATGTTGTTTGAGCATTACTCAATGAGCAGCATTTCTCTCAGAACAAGTCTTGAACCGATTATGTAATATGCCAAATACTGATCCAGTAATAAGCTTATTTAGTTCATGGCCTCGTCTAAAAATTGCCATAATCTGTGTTGCTGAGAGGACGGACGGCCGGATTACCTCTGAAAAAGTATTCTGGAGTGGATTGCACTTTGCTGTTCTGACATCTTTATTTTTTCTATTTTTTATAGAGTGGAGATCACTACCCCTGTCTGGATGACTTGGAGGGACTGGTTGCAGTGGGTCGAGACCTTCCGGTGAAAATGGATGAACTGCATCAACTAGAAGTGCAGGTGGCTGCAGCTCATTCTTGGCGGGACAAAGCGACAAAGACTTTCCTGAAGAAGAACTCGTGTTATTCTCTTCTAGAGGTGATTACACTGAAAACGGGGACATTGACATTTGCTGATAGCCATCTTTTTATCTGTGTTTCAAGGAATTATGATGGCCTATTCTTTGGTAGGGTCCGACTCTTGGGACCACCGCTTTTTGGCACTGCTGACCGGCACAGCTCCTATGGGGCCAGGCTTCAGTTGATGCTGAGAATAATTCATAATTGAATTTAGAAAAGCTGTGAATACGGAGCCGTTTTGCTAATCGCTGCTATAGAACCACCCACAGTCTGACCAGATATAGACAGGATGCATGAATGTAAAAGTGCTTGTGGCCTGGAAAGAGCATAAGATAACCCCCTTTACAGCGAACCTGTCACATAGATTATACCCCTCTTGCGGAGGACAGCTCAAGCTAGTGTCAGACCTGCTGTTTCCAGCGCTGTGTCCCTTATTCTGTAAGATGCTGGAGTTTTAGAGCATTTAATGCTCAAATCTTATTCATGGTGTTAGCCACACCCACCAAAGGCTAGCCCCGCCCACTGACAGTTGTTCACATGTTTCTGCCTATTCAAAGTAATAGGTTTATCAGTTGAGGTGGGCGGGGCTAGCCTCAGATGGGCGGGGCATGAACAAAAACTGACTTTTCTGGCTGAAAACTGCAGGTTTGAGCACTAAACACTCAAACTCCAGCATCTTACAGAATAAGGGACACAGCGCTGGGAACAGCAGGTCTGACACTAGATTGTGCTGCCCTCATCAAGGGGGGCATCACCTATGTGACAGGTTCTCTTTAAGTGAATTCTAACAATTTTACAATGAGTGAACCCCTCCAGCTGTGCCCACTCACCCTTGTAAAAGTGGCAGCCCTTGTGCCGTCCTCTATGGCGCCTTGTTTCTATGGAGGAAGGTAATTCGTCTGTTATCTTTATAGGTGCTGTGCCCAAGTTCAGATGTCTCCTCAGGTACTGGCAAGAGGTCCCAGTGGAGGAAAGAGAAGGAGCACGGCTTGTATCGATCTGATATAGAGAGCCTCGGGCTGTCTGCGCAGGATCTGCGGGATCCCGGATGCATTGTAAGTAACCTGTATGGTGCATGCGCTGACAACGGATAACCTACTAAAGTGCTCGTATTGACTCCTGTCCATCCCCCTCAGGTCCTGGCTTTTAAGGAAGGGGAACAGAAGGAAAAAGCTGGCATCTTAAGACTACGGACTATGAACTCCTCGCTGGAGAGAGGCTGTGTTTGTGTGTGCGGAGAACCTGCAGGGGAGCTTATGCTGCGCTGCGAGCTTTGCCAGGACATGTTTCATGGGCTTTGTGTCCCTGGACCCAGACTCTCTGCTCATCGTGCGGCGCACACGTCCCTATCTCTGGCCTGGTGGGAATGGGACAGTCGGTTTTTGTGTCCGCTCTGTGTGCGCTCACGGCGGCCGCGGCTTCAGACTATACTGTCTTTGTTGGTCGCTCTTCAGAAATTGTCAGTGCGCTTACCAGAGGGAGAGGCGCTACAGTGTTTAACAGAGAGAGCGATGAGCTGGCAGGATCGAGCTCGCAGGGTACTGGCGACACCGGAAATCTCTAATGCTGCTACCACCCTGGCAGAGAAAAGGCAGCGGTTACAAAATTATAAGGACCCACAGGCACTGAGGGAGACGACACGCAATGAACAGAATCCTGTGAGTAGTTTTACGGTCTTTGTGCGCTCCCACCTTCCAGGTCCTGCCTCGTCACAAAGCTGGGTGTGTTCACATGTGGCAGGTCAGGTACCTGCTGCATTCATGTGAATACATTCTGCAAAAGTGGCCCCTGGGACATGAATGGAACTAAGTGAGCCACACAGTGTGTTTTTGTTTTAAAGGGGTTGTCTCGCTACAAGGATCACTGCTTTTTATGTTAAAGATCTCGCAAAAACAAGTAACTTGCAATATGTCTCCATTAAGTGTCTTACCTATTCCTAGCTGTTCCCTCTTGTATGGGCTGCATCAGCTCCTCAGGTCGCAATAGCTACAGACCTGTTCAATCTATCCTGATAGGCTGCCAGCACTGGTTGCTATAGCTACAGACCTGGCTTCTACTGCAGCCTAGTAGAAGCCAGTAAACACATCCATGAATTCAAAATGAAACCAAGAAGAAAACAGGATTGAGGGAAGAAGAATCAGTGTAGTGAGACAACCCCTTTAAGGCAGGGGTCTTCAAACTGCAGCTCTCTAGCTGTTGGGAAACTACAACTCCCACCATGCCCACTGTTATAGATTATATAAATGCATGATGGGAGTTGTAGTTTCCCAGCAGCTGGAGGGCCGCAGTTTGACACCCCTGTTTTAAGGGGTTTTCCTAGATGCCTACTTCTTCAGCTCTTTTTTTGAAGTGAATTGAGTTGAAATGTATTATGACATGCTACCTGTGAACAGGGGGGTGGCGCCGTGGGCCCTGTGAACAGGGGGGTGGCGCCGTGGGCCCTGTGAACAGGGGGTGGCCTGAAGTTGCAGGTGCAGTGTTCTTGTGCCATTCATCTTCTCCCCGCGGTTTAGCTTCAGTGGATTAGACCAGATGAAGTCCGGTTCACATCGAATGGGAGGTTCAGAGCCTCCTGCACAGATTCCTTCAGAAATGGTTGCTACATGCAGCGCTATGTTTCCAATAAAATGACAACCACCACAATTGAAACCTGAAGAATCCCATTGGAGCCAGTGGGGTCCATTGGGCACCGTTGATGTCTGTCCATTAACTGACCCGATGTTACCTCTGCAACGGAGCTTCTGAACGGCACCACCAATGTGAACCAGGCCCAAGTCAATGTCTGGGATCTATACATATATCGCTGGTTCCGTTCAGAAGCTCCGTTGCAGAGGTAACATCGGGTCAGTTAATGGACAGTCATCAGTTATGGACAGATTATATATATATATATATATATATATACACACACACACTTTACTTTAAGAACAGACTGTTCTGGAAATAAAATTTTATATATATAATTCAGTCTGTTCTTAAAGTGACTGTCACAAAGAATATTCATGGTGCTCGCCATCGACTTAATTTTTTTTTTTTTTTAATAAGAACTTTCAAATACAGATGAAGAGGATGCACAGATCTACTTACATCTACATTTGACCATTTTTATTAAAAAAATTTGTCAATGGTGACTGCTGTGACTTTCTATTCTTGGTGAAGGTTTCCACTTTGGCCCCAATTGTGTCAGAACGTCGCCCTCTCCAGCAACGAATCGGCGACCTGCCACTTGGATCGGCATCATTCATCAGACGTGGGCAGGATTTCTATTAGAGGCCTCTGTGAAGAGTCCTGCCTATGTGTGATGAATCATCAATCTCTCTAGTCTGATTGGCCGGCTGCTGATTTATTGCCGGATAGGACGATGTTCGGCCAAATCAAAGTGCAACGCTATCAATACAGGTTCAAAACACCAAGCAGAGAACAAGAGGACTTAACACCCATATTTATAAAATGTATATATTTTTATCCTGAATATATATTTTAAAACAACTATACATCAAAAAATACTATTAAATTACAATTGCATACATTCATCTACATAACAGGACGACAGCAAACGAATCGCAGAACAGCAAGCAAATCGAGATAAATAGTGATAGTATTTAAGCCAGGCATAACATAAGGCATCTCATAGCTGAATCTCGTAAGTCCAGCAATTCTATGCAGCAAAATGACAACTATAAGTCACAGAAAGTATTTTAATCTCATTACCCATAATCACAATCACTGCACAAGCCTGCTCCTGCATTGATGAAGCTGAGGCTGAAGATGAAGCTGAGGTGAAACGTGCATTGGGGTGCAGGAGCAGGCTTATGCAGTGATTGTAATTATGGGTAATGAGATTAAAATACTTTCTGTGACTTATAGTTGTTGTTTTGCTGCATAGAATTGCTGGACTTACGAGATTCAGCTATGAGATGCCTTATGTTATGCCTGGCTTAACTATTATTACTATTTATCTCGATTTGCTTGCTGTTCTGCGATTCGTTTGCTGTCATCCTGTTATGTAGATTAATGTATGCAATTGTAATTTAATGGTATTTTTTGATGTATAGTTGTTTTAAATATATATTCAGAATAAAAATATATACATTTTATAAATATGGGTGTTAAGTCCTCTTGTTCTCTGCTTGGTGTTTTGAATCTAATTTGAGTGACATGCCCGGTGAATGTTCTGGGAGATGTAGGAGATTTTTCCAAACCTAGCCCAATGTATTATCCTAGAGTTCTTTTCGTGATAATGCTATAAATACAGGGTATGATCTCTCTACTGTCCCTTTTTCCCTCCAATGTTTCTTTAAAAAACATAAGAAAACCTGTTTACTTTTGCCACCACTAGTGGACTGATTTTGTAATCTATGTATATGATGACCAATGTTGGGGCTGCATTGGGGACACATTTACCCACGTCATTATAAGCTCAATGTCAGGAGGGGATCGTAAAGTGCTGGAAATAATATGGGAACAATTCTACTCCTCTTTGGTTGGAGAAGCCCAACACTTCAATGATTAGGCAGTGTTCAGAATAGAGGCGAATGCACCTTGCAGGAAAACCACACAGAACATTTTTTGCCTGAGTGCTTTTAAATGTGAAACCTGTGGGGGGGAAAACCCACAGCCAATAACCACAATAAAGTGCAGCTCCGCTGTGGGGTAAATGGCTGCGGGACCTACTAGTACTTTGTGTGAACTTAACATCTAGAAAAGTATCCTAAGGCTAACTCTTGTGTTTTCTGTGGTTTATACACTTCTCCTTCTAGTTTAAGGCCTTACAAACTAGCTCAAGCCTTAGGCTAAGCTCACGGCTTAAACTGGGGCACGGTTCGGTCCGTATTTCGCACTGTACTGCGCTCAAATACAGGCGAAATGCGCCCCAGTCATTACGGTAATCATAGAGAACCATGGATTACATCTCCTCTCCCCGCTCGCACAATACGCTGCAGGTGGAGATAAGTGACTTGTCATTTACTAGCGGCAAATACGCACCGCTAGTAATGACAGTCTATGTAATTACGCCCTGCAGTTATGCCGTGTGAACATAACCTTATAGTCAAATCATTTGTGATCATTCACCAGGATCTAAGTGACCAAAGTGTAGATACATTTCTAGAAATCCCAGTTGATCTTAAGTTGCTATACACACTAAGGTTATGTTCACACAGGCAAATTTTCGCGTAGTTTTTTTTCTGTAATACGGGCGAGATGCGCGCCAAAATTATGGTAATCCACAGTTCATAGAGAACTATGGATTACGCCTCCTCTCCCCGCTCGTACAATACGATCGTATGGTACACACGGGGAGATAAGTGTCATGTCAATTACTTGCGGCGAATACGCGCTGCGAGTAATGTATGTCAATGGGGCCGGCCCCCGCCCTGCGGGAGTACGCATGTATCAGCGTGACTCCCAGATCACCTGGCGTAATTGCGGTCTTGCTGTAGCCATAGGGTATCTTCACACGGCTTATTTCAGGGCATAATTGCGCTGCAATGCACCCCGGAATACACCCTGTAATTGCGGTAATCATAGCTCTCATACAGAACTAGGATTACCTGCCATCTTCCCTGCCGGGGGAACGAAGTGACATGTCTCTTTCTGGCGTCTATGTGGCAGAGATAATAAAAGTGAATGGCGCTTTAGAAGAACACGCTGAGCAGCGCTTTCTTCTAAGCACACGGCATCTTGCGGCGTGCACAGGTACGTGCCACAAGATGCCATGTGAACATACCCTTAGCGGAGAGGAGGCCATAAGCTACTACTGGATCAGTCTGCCAGTCACGCATCATCCTCCATGGGAACTAAGCATAAGGCTTGCTGAAACCCGCTGGTCACATTCCGATCACACACTAAGCAATTTTAGTAAAAAGGAAAAATGTCTTGGAGCTTTGCAAGGTCGTCGTCGTTCATCGTCTGCATTAGGTCTTGCTGAATGTGCAGGATGCCTCCCGATTTAGTGACATCAAGTGAACAGAAATTTTAACATCTGTGATCTGATTCTTGTTTTCATTGCTAAATTACTTTTTAACACTTTTTTTTTTTTTTTTTTACCCTTTCTAAACAGGTTGCCCATGAGAATGGAGACGGTCACTCAGAGAATGGCACTTGTGCAATGCCAGGTAACCCGTCCCCATATGACCCTTCTAGTATCGCATTGGCAATGTTGGATGTGCCCTAATTTGATAGGTTGTGCCTCCTCTTTTCAGATCTAGATGCGTTGGCGGCTCTGCTACCTCGTATCGACAGGACGCCGGCTCTGGATATTTCTATCGGGTCTCGGGCTCTGCTGGAGGACCTTATGTTGGAGGGGGACCTACTTGAAGTGACACTTGAAGAAGAACTTAGTATTTGGAGGCTACTACATGCATCACAGACCCCGCCAGTGGAGAGGCTACGGACGCTGATAGAGGTAACGCAGGGCTTCAGATGAAATAGCATTTGAAGTCATGTTAATTAGAATTATTAAAGGGGTTGTGTCACTACAGACATTGAGCGGGTGTCCCATCAATGTCTGATGGGTGCAGGTCCCACCTCTGGAATCGGCGTCTGTCTCCGGAACAAGCCCTGAAACCTATTGCTTCAGCCTTGTCCTCGATTCTCTACAGTATCTCCTTAGGGATTTTTTGATCATTATTACGCATGCAGGATATGCATAGAAGGTAATGTAGTGAGGGCTAAAAGCGCACCCCCCTTAGGCTATGTTCACACGGCATAATTGCGGGGCGTACAGTACGCCCGCAATTACGCCATGAGCTCGCGACGATCGGCGCGTACTCCTGCAGGGCGGGCTGCCGGCCCCATAGACCATCACTCGCGGCGCGTAAGGGCCGTGAGTAAATGACGTTACTTATCTCCCCGCGCGTTGTATTGTTCGCCTGGGTAGAGGAGGCGTAATCCATAGTTCTTTCTGAGAACTGTGGATTACCATAATGACTGGGGCGTATTTCGCTCGTATTTGAGCGCAGTACGCCGCAAAATGGCCGCAATCATTTCTGTGTGAACATAGCCTTATAGTCTTGAACCAGTGTAGATAATACTGCACTTCTGTCGCCATGACCCACGTACTTTATAAATAAGGGACTGTTCTGTGCTGCCAATCTAATTCATGATCAGAAATTGAGCACGGGTTTCTCCTCTAACAGATAGAGCGGTGCGAACGAAGAGCCAGTCGACTGAAGGGAAAAGAACATGAGAAGAAGAAAAAAAGGAGGAGCGAGAGGGCAGAAGGTGGTTACCTGCCGCCAACACTCCAGAAAGAGGAGCTGGGACCAAAGAGAAGCCGCAGTGACCGATCTCAGGACGTGACGGCAGAGAAGGAGAGTCCAAGAAAAGTTGGTGCTGAAAGTAATGAAAATGGAGAGGTGAGCAAAGCATCGCGAGGAACTCAAGATGGTGGCCACCGTGTAATTCTGGATAGCATGTTCTCCCTCTTGAGACTGACCTTGTAATCCTAAGTAGTAAGTGGCAATAAGCAGATGTTGACGCCTCTACTTAGGTCCCTTGTAATGTAATGTGGTCTGGAGTTTGCTTTATCAGGTGGTTTATACTATCCTAAGAGCAAGATGTGACAAAGGGAGGGAAACTGAGCTCTATCATATCTAGGGTAATATGATAGATTGCAGCTGAACCCTATATATCCCAGAGCTCAGCTTCTCTCCTCTATCATATAACCCTATATATCACAGGGCTCAGCTCCTCTCCTATATCATATAACCCTATATATCACAGAGCTCAGCTTCTCTCCTCTATCCTTTAACCCTATATATCACAGAGCTCAGCTGATCTCCTCCTCATATAACCCGATATATCATAGAGCTCAGCTTCTCTCCTCTATCATATAACCCTATATATCACAGAGCTCAGCTTCTCTCCTCTATCATATAACCCTAGATATCATAGAGCTCGGCTTATCTCCCCCTTTCACATGCTCTGATAGGGCAGCATAAACCACCTGACCGGTTTAACAGTGGATCGGTGATGTCCCAATAAATAAATATTATATATATATATATATATATATATATATATATATATATATATATATATATATATATATTATATTGGATCTGCACTGGTTTTCTGGATGTAAAAAATACTTCCATTCACTGACTGTAAGCAGAGAACTTGGGTGTCACCTCATAGTGTACGATAGAAAGTTGGATTTATTTACATAGTCTTACAAGATCTGCTTTGTCGGCTACCTTTTTCCAGTGCAATCGACCAGGGACTGAACCTTGTGGACATCTGACACTAAATCTCTCTTCTTTCTTACTAGCAGCGCTTGTGACATTCGGCCTGATGACCTGACACTATACGAATCGGGACAGTAACACTCCCCACCAGACCTGAGTTTTACCTCGCTGATGAATGGTGAGAGGCGGCTGTAGGGGGTGACGAGACCTGGAGACCCCTCTACCTCTTACTCGGCATTCTCTGCTCTACACACACGTCTCCTGGAGAGGGAGGGGAGTGCTTCTTTCTGGGGACACCTAATGGAAACTGGTGCTACTTCCTCACGACAGATTGCAAAACTCTGCATTAAAGACTCTAGGATCCCGGGAACATCTCTTCCTCTTCTTGCCGACATCAAGCAATTCACTCCGGTTTGGAGACCCGATGCAAGTTTTTTTTTTTTTTCCTCCGTAGATCCCTGCAGGGTGAGGTCCCGTCCTATAGTGAGCATGTGCAGTTCAGCCTTCCGGACTGAAATCCCACATGTGACCAGTACCAGCGTCCGGGCCAGGGACTTCTCTGTCAGTAAGGAAGCTATAACAGTGGTTGGGGCGGGGGCACACCTTCTTTTTATTTATTCCCTTCTCCTTGTGGTTTATAGTTTCACTAACTGCCCGGCTTCCCCTCCTGTTTCACCCAGTAGTTCAGGATCCAGGGGGACGCTCTGCACTTCCCATCCTCCCTGTACAACATGTTCACTTTGTTGAGAACACTTTGTCTAAAGAAAAAAAAAAAAAGAATTTCTAGAAAATGTTTAAAAGAAAAAAAAAAAATTCCCTGAAGACTCCATTCTGGAGAGTTATCTTTTCTGACATGTAGAAATAAAGGTTAGAGGTTTTTGGACGCTGTCTCTCGGTTTGCGTTACCAGGCAAACTCTAAGCTGTGTTATACCTCAGTATTGCAGGTTATTATTTGATGCAAGTTACGTCTAGCAGGACTGCTGGCCTCCTGGGATTTGGCTCATGATAGGGAGGTTTTTTTTGTTTTCTTTGTTGTTTTATTTCCTTCTCACCGAGAAAGATTTAACTTATTACCGTCCTCTGACTGGAAGTATTGCTTTGTTTTATTAGGTTCAGTTAACCGGTAATAACAATCCTTGATAGGTGACGCTCTGAATATCTCACTTTTTTTCTGATAAAGTTCTGTTAAAATCATTGTGGCTTCTTGAATGCTCCGTTGTTTTAAGAATTTGGTCTTTGTACTTTTGTAATGGATTTTTACACTGTCAGATGATTGGGATTACATAGGCACTACTTTGGGTTAAATGGCCGTGTCTGGTGAATTGCCGCTATCACATATACTTGCGCCATATTGGACCAAATTAAGGTAATGTATGTATGCTACTGTATGCCTATTGGACCAAATTATGACATGTCCCCACGGCAGAGGACAAATACCGGTCGGTTTTTCCGGTTTGTGTACCGTCCCCACGGCCGGGGAGGGGGGGGGGGGGGAGGGTAGGGGCGGCTTTTCTCCGCAATGAGCAGAGAGAAGCCCTCCCCCTTCACATTGACATGTACATATTCCAGACGGAAGAATGTGCATGTTGAATGCTTTTCAGGCGGCCCGCGGGTGGAAAAACCACCGGGCGGAAAACCTGTGCAGTGGGGACTGCTGCACGGGTTTTCCATAGAGCCCCGCTGTGCTCGTTTGCGGCCGGGTTTTCAGACAGTCTGCAAAACCGAGTAAATTTTCACTTCAAAGTCACAATTAATATGCCACAATTAAGCTTTGTAGTAGCTTTACAGTATTGACTCAGGTACAGCCTTAGTCAGGGAATCTCCTTGTGTTCCCCATTTAACTCATTCAGAAAACCTACTCAAAGCTTCATTAAGCGTGCAAATCATTCTTTTACTTATATCTTCACAACGTATGCCGTATATATTACAGACTATGCAGTCCAAATACAGCAACAGAGCTGACCAAAGGAGCGTCCATATACAACACTGCCAAGTGACGTTTCGGAAAGCTACGTTTCCTGCCTGTTGAAGGAAACGTAGCTTTCCGAAACGTCGCGTGGCCGCGTTGAATATGGACCCTCCGTTGGTCAGCTCGGTTGCTGGATTTGGACTGCATAGTCGGTAATATATACGGCATACGCTGTGAAGATATAAGTAAAAGAATGATTTGCACGCTTAATGAAGCCTCGAGTATGTTTTCTGAATGGGTCTGCAAAACGGAAACAGTGAAAGACCGGCTGAAAACCCGTGCCGTGGGGACATGCCCTTAAGGTAATGTACGTATGCTACTGTATGCCTATTGGACCAAATTAAGGTAATGTATGTACGCTACTGAGGTCTGGACACTAAAGTGGGGTTCCCACTTCACACACTGGTGTATTGTTAGAATATGCCATGAGTGTATGATAGGTGCGTGTCCCATCTCTGTCACCCACATCTATTTCAATAGGGCCCCCAAAACTCCCGTTTCAGAATTGAGAAGTGGCCGTGTTCGCTTGGTTAGGGTATGTTCACATGGCATGTTCAATACGGTTTTGGATAGTTTTTGGATCCAAAAAATGCATTCAAAGGCTCTGTGTAAAATGCATCCAAACATGCAGGTGCATGTTTGGATGCGTGTTTGGCTGCAGCAGGATCACACCATATAGTTTTAGATAGGGCGTCTGCAGCGTCTTTCAGATCAAGAATTGACCTAACAATTCTTTGAACGGATCCAAAAAGACGCAAGTAAACGCGCATCAGGGATCACTGATGCGTGTTTTACATTGCAAGCAATGTAAATCACACTGCACATTGTTAGATGCGGGTTAAGGTCCGTTTAGGGTCCGAAACACTGATCCAAACGCGCATCTAAAAACAGATCCAAAAATGTATTGAACACTCCGTGTGAGCATACCCTTGTTCTCCTATTTCAGTGGGAGTCTGGAGTACAGCTGAAGGAGAGCATTCTGAAACAGGAGTTTTGGGGCCCATTCTAGAGGGAGGTGTGGCTCCCAGAGGTGTGCGAGATGGGACAACTCTTTTGAAGTAGTTTTCTGCGACTTTGATGTTGAGGACTCATCCTTAGTTTAAAACCGCTGCAAACGTCAGGTTGTCGGCTTTTAGGAAAGCTATAGGGTTGAAAATTTGAACTGGGCAGTTAAGGGGTGTAGTCATGTATTTCGTGGATTGTTCCTTTCCTATCTTGTGGTAGCAATAGTGGTTTTTGTTAATTTTTTTTAATTTTTTTTTTTTTTATTTAACTTCTGTGAGACGTAACTTTTTTTTATTTTCTTTTTATTCTCTCTCCCCCCCCCCTCCCCCTCCTGTCTGCTTAAACTGATAAGGGCTTGTTTTTGAGTGGTATTTTCTAATGGTACCTTGTAAAGCTCCATACAATCCATGGAGAGGCCAAAATCAAATCTTTTTGGGGTGGAATAGCCCTTCTTTGGGGGGAGGGGTTTTTTTCCATAGCGTTCCCAGTGCGGTGTGTATCACAACTTTATTCTGCAGGCCGGTACCCTTCTGGCGATGCCAAATGTGGGTGGTGTTCATGACTGATTTTAAAAGTTTCCATTGTTGAGTAGGAAGAAGTCATTCAACCGAAAACTTCCCCAGGCATGAGGGATAGCACATAATCCTTGATTTCCTCCAGAGTACTTGAATGACCCCATTACTTGTGCACTATTCTGTAGCTGTTCCTCTTCTCTTACACCCTTTCTGTAGAGCAGTAACATGGCCAGCCTGGGGGTCTTTGGTAGCAAACTGTGTTGCTGAGGTCGGAGGAGGGATGGAAAGCAGAAAGAGCGGCCCCTTTTGTATAACTCCCTAGACACAGATGTTGTATTGACCCCAGAGTCTAAGTAGTTAAATGACTCCATTTTCTCAGATTCCGGCTCCTGAAGGTGAATGTCGGCACCCATGGTGTATATAGCTTACTTGTGTGACATACATGCACATCATAAGCGCAGGTTTTTTGTTGTTGTTGTACGCTCCCTCCTGTTTCGGCGCCTCATCTGTGTGCGTGCAGACACCGGCCTGAGTGGTGTGTGACTGTTGCACGTCTTGAATCCTTATTTTAAGTTGTCTTAATTTTCTACCTGGGTCACACTTTATGCATCATGTATGGAAAAAAACGTCACTTTGAAGCAGGACTGTGTGATGCCGCCTGTGTACAAAGCGCTGAGTGACTTTTTAGTAATGTGCCAGGTGTCGGTGTAAGGGCTTAGTGTGGTTTTTAATGTTTGCTGTGTAATTTGGCAGCAAACATCGGTCATTTTCGACAGTTAATACTTCTCTCTTATTGTAGCTTGGCTTCAGTGATCACTTGCCATGCGCTTACCTCAGACATGACAAATAACTCCTTGGTCACACAGACAGCCCAACACTAGAGGGAGCCTAAAGCATATGGTTTATATCTTCACATTAATAGCCCAGTACTGCAGCCCCTCTGGGAGTTTAGCATTTAACCCTATGCATGGTATCTGGGGCTTTGTATTGGAAAGACCAAGCTCTGATTACTATCACAAGGAAAAGACTCTTGGGCTATGACTACACAGCAGAGATTTTCTGTTGGATTTTCAGCAGATTTAGGGCGACATGTCTAAAAAGAGGCGTATCCCTGCCAGTTTTAGGCGATACTTTATAAAAAGTGGCGTCCGGTATACCGCATTGCACCAAAAAACTCGCACATAGCATATCATTGGAAGTATATGTAATGCGCCTATCGAGGCGCATTGCCCAACGGAGGCACATAACATATGTAATGTGCTTCAAAAGGCACCTTGCATGATGGGGATGCACCGTGCACCATATTTAGGCGCATTACAAGTGTCGTGCCCGGCGTATAATGCGCCTAGTTTTGGTGTACAACAGTTCATTTACAACAAAAATATGACGTCAAAAGTGGTTTTGGCGCATAAAAGGCGTTGGCGAGTTGGGACATGTCGCCCTTAGTGTTTTTAAACCGCTGAAAATCCGACGGGAAAAACATCCACATAGACTTTAAGTCTAGGACCACACCGCATAGGTGGTTTCTGGGTTTTTTTTGTTGAGGTTTTTTGGGCAGTTTCTAATGTATGCCAAATTCATACATCTTGTTTAAACACCTGGGCAGTTTTTCGGCCCCAAAAACCACTGAAAAACCGCCCAAAAAAACTTCCAGCGGTTTACTTGCTTAAACTTTTAAAAAAAATTTCTCTGGACTCTGTTGGATTTTACAACATGTACTTAAAACAGCTGGCACAGAAAAACAAGCAGAAAAAACAACAACCTGTGTAGCTTGGAGTTTGTTTTCTTGTTTTTAAAGTCTATGTGGACGTTTTAACGTTGGATTTGTGGTGGTTTTAGTGTTTTGAAAACGTTGAAAATCCGACTGGAAACCTTTGCTGTGTAGATATAGCCTAATACAAAAAAACTACCTCTGGGTTACATGTTTTTTTTTGTTGTGTTTTTTTTTTTTTTTTTATGAATGTATTAAAATACGCCGGCGCCCATCACAATATGTATTATTTAAGTATATTTAAACTGCCGGATGGTTTTTGGACTTTCTTTTTTTTTTTTTGTTTTTTTGTAATGGTTCTGCTGAAAAACTGCCCAGGTGTTTAAACCAGGTATATGAATTTGGCATACATTTAAAAACTGCCCAGAAATTAGCCAAAAAAAACCAGACTAAAAACCACCCAAAAAACTCGTCTGAAACCCGGCTGCTTTGGACAAAATTCCCAGGTTCAAAGCGGTTTTTAGGTTTTGGTTTTCAACAGGTTTTTTGTCCTATGCTGTGTAGACCCAGTCTTATGTTGGCCTGTACATTGCAGTTGTCTGGAAAGCGCTGCATACAGTGTCACCCGGTTGTATAGAAAATCTTTGAAGTAAGAATCAAGTGACTGGGAGTTGCAGGCAAAATATGAAATAATCCCGGAGCCTCGTCTCTTATATGTCTGTGTTGTGCTTTTCCTCTGTTATTCCTTCTAGAAATGTATGACTGAATCTGTCAGATGGGCGTTACCATTCCAGCTTTCATAGGGGTGTGTCCTTACACACTATCCGCTCTGATTAGTCAATGTCAGACTAAGTAGACAACACCCATCTGACAGATTCAGTCATACATTTCCAGGAGGAAGAACAGAGATATAAGAGGCTTCAGAATTGTGATTATTTCACAGGGATTTACTAAAACTGGGCAGGAACAACCACCGCTTCCAGAGGCGTAACTTGAAGCTCCAGGGCCCTAGTGCAAAAAGTGAAATGGGCCCCCAGTTACCATGTGCCATGTTTAATACTGGTATCTCCTTATGTGGCAGAAGGGCTTTTGGGCCCCCTCATGCTGCAGGGCCCTGTAGCGACTGCTACCTCTGCACCCCCTGTAGCTACGCCCCTGACCGCTTCTCTTTCAGAACTTTATACCAACGGCAGATTCACCGGCTTCTGTGATCGGCTCTTTTCAATTGATTGGAGGGTTATTGTCATCGAAATGATTATTTTTACGGTTTCATTCTGAGCTATTGATGCCTAAACACCAGACGGCCTCTCCTGGATGTGTAGCACTGTAGGTCTGTGTCATGATTGTGAATGGGATTGATCAAACAGGAATCGAGGTGATGGCATTGGTTGTTATTAGGCACAGCAGAAGGTAAGGATGCCAGTAGCTGAAGTTCAGACCCGGGTGTCCTATTCCCTAATTTGGCTCAGAGGTAGGTGTTACAGGTTTTCCTAATGGATATGCAGCTCCTTATGTTACTTTATATTTTTAAAATGCTGTGCTGCTACTATAAGGCCATGTTCACTCGGTTTAAAATGGGCCGTATTTCGGTCCGTAATTACGCGCCGGAGTGCGCAAATTACAGGCTGAAAATGGCCCATTCATTACGGTAATCCACAGTTCTCATAGAGAACAATGGATACGTCTCCTCTCCCTGCTCGGCGAATATGCCGAGGGGGGAGATAATTGACATGTCATTTTCTAGCGGCGTATACGCGCCGCTAGCAATGATTGTCTATGGGCCGGAGAGGTGCCGCTCCCCCGCTCCCGGCCACACAGCGTAACTGTGGGGCGTAATTACGTGCCGCAGTTAAGCCGTGTGAACATAGCCTTAGACATTTCCTTTATACAGGATATTAGACTCTTTGCAGTGATTTTTAGTGTGATTTAGCCCTTTTCCTGTCCTTTCTTCCAGACAAGGTTTTTTTTATTTGGGGCGGGGGGTTGATGACTTACAAATCTTAGCTGTATAACCTATGGCACAGCTTCCCATTGGATGTGAGTCGCAGATTCTGGGGCCAATCCCACACATTCTGTGCCAAATAATGTGAAATTCTATCATTGAAAGATATGGAAGTTGATGGAAATGTCCAATGTAAAAAGGAGTGAATTAGTGTTTTTAAAAAAAAAAAAAAAAAAAAAATTGTCCTATGGTAGAAGGAATGAGCTTAGACCTTATGTATGAAAACCGTCTAGCAGTGAGACTGTCCTTGTTGTCCATAGTGACCAATCAGAGCTCGGCTTTTATTTTTCCAAAGCACTATATGAAAGGACCGTCTTACTGCTAGACTGTTTTCATGCATAAAGCCTCTTGTGTGTAGGAAAGCTCCACTGAAGATCGTTCTGGAAGAATTGGAGCAGATTTATTACTACATAGTATGATAAATCTGGTGAATTTTTACACTGTTAATGGATCTGGTACATTTAGACGGAGTCTGCGTTTAACCCTTACATTCGTTGGCTTAGTTTATGCCACTATTTCTGCCAAAATCGTAACGCTTTTTTTGGGTGCATGTTATTATAGGCCAAGCCGCGGCCTTTTTGTCGAATGCTGCATAGTAGTGTCTAAAAGGCATGATACATGTGGTGTTAAGCATGTACGGCGGAGGTCTTGTGCAAATTGTGCCAGAATTTTGGTGCAAATGTCATGGTAAATCTGCTCCATTCTTCTTCGAAAATATCCATTGATGTCCGGCAATGGACAAATGGTCAGTTTGAATCGGCTCCGTCTGTTACATGGCCTGAATCGTCTGTCTATTAGACCATTGTTTCGCAGACAAGGGTTCATTGAGTGGTTGTACAACCATCAGCCTTCTTCTGTCTGATGTGTGTGTGGTCATTATGACTGAATATGACAGACACAGTTGTAGCAGGAGATAAATGACTTTTATTGTTTTGGATCCCATGATTGGTTGCAGTCACATCATTGATATATACATCAGTGTAAGGATATTAGCAGTACTTGTTTTGCACAGTGGCCGGTGGCTTTGATGCCTCGCAGCTAGTAACTGATACAGCAGAGCCTGTTGTCTGGCATGAGGTTTCATTGACAGATGGCGTCTGAATGCCGATCTCTGCGCTGACAGATGAAGGTTTCCGCACCGCGCCATGATGCATTTGACAGTGCCCGATCTGGCCTCCAATTTGGACATCTCCCTTACAGATACTTGATTGCTAAATATGTTTATTGAGATGTTTAAAGCTCCAAGTTTCATGAAAATCAGTGGTTTCTCCAACTCCAGTCCCCGGGTCCACCAACAGGTCTGTTTTTTTCAGGATCTCCCACAGAATGCACTGACCATAATGAAATCACCTGTGCAATACTAATGCTATCACCTGTGCAATACTGAGGAAAGCCAGAAAACATGACCTGTTGGTGGGTCTTGAGGGCTGGAGTTGAGAAACACTGCATTAAGTGGTTAAAGAGGAGCCCTGCAGATTTACACTATTAGCTGCTTGCATAATAAGCAATTCTCTGCTTTGCAGTTACAGCCATTGTAGTGTTAAAGGGGTTGTCTCACTACAAGGATTGCTGCTTTTTATGTTAAAGATTTTGCAAAAAAAAGAAGTCACTTTGCAATATATGTCCATAACAGTGTCCACCTATTCCCAGATATCCCCCCCTTGTATGGGGCTGCAATCAGCTCTCAGGTCGCTATAAGCTACAGACTGTTCGATCTATGCTGATAGGCTGCCAGCACTGGTTGCTATAGCTACAGACCTGTTCAATCTCCCTGATAGGCTGCCAGCACTGGTTGCTATAGCTACAGACCTGTTTGATCTCTCCTGATAAGGCTGCCAGCACTGGTTGCTATAGCTACAGACCTGTTTGATCTCTCCTGATAGGCTGCCGCACTGGTTGCTATAGCTAACAGACCTGTTCTATCTCTCCTGATAGGCTGTCGGCACTGGTTGCTATAGCTACAGACCTGTTCAATCTCTCCTGATAGGCTGTCGGCACTGGTTGCTATAGCTACAGACCTGTTCAATCTCTCCTGATAGGCTGTCGGCACTGGTTGCTATAGCTACAGACCTGTTCAATCTCTCCTGATAGGCTGCCAGCACTGGTTGCTACAGCTACAGACCTGGCTTCTACTGCAGCCTAGTAGAAGCCAGTTAACACGCTCTGAAATTCAAAATTAAACCAAGAAAACCGGACTGAGGTAAGAGGAATCAATGTAGTGAGACAACCCCTTTAATGAGCTGCAGTGATTGGGGTGATAGCAGGGAATTACCAAATACCGACTGATATGCTGCTGTAACCTGTTCCTGGACAAGTGGTGTGCCGCTGCAGATGGCTGACGGAGAGTTATATAGGTGAGTCCTCTAGAGGAAAAGCAGTGTGTGATAAGGCGACACAGTATCTGTTTTTGCTGAGCCAGGTTCGGGTTGGAGGACAACTTATGCAACCTTATGTGACCCTAAAGGGCGCTGGTTAAAAAGTTTGCTGATCTGATTGTAGTAGTTGGTGTAGGATGGACTTGCTGTTAATATTCAAACCCCTGCTCCATGATTGTATGACAGAGCCTGTCAGTATCGCTCTGTCATGTAATATATTGTCTTTTCCAGCTAATGCCAGTACACGTGATGCCCACAAGCCTGGTCGGTAGTACATGTATGTATCTCAGTAGTGTTGGATGTAGAGCTCCTATGCTGGATCTTCATTAGACACAAATAGAAAGCTCAATAGACACGTCCTCTACAAAATACAATTGCTAGCTGTCTCATTATACTGTAAGCACTTTAATATTTGGACTGGAGGACGTCTGTTCTGTGCCTTTTGCATTAGTGGCCCTGTACCTTGGCTCTCACCTTGAGGGTGAAGAGAACGACTGCGGTTTCTGGGACATCTTGTGTTCTGGTTCTGTTCTCTTTAAAGGGGTTTTCCTATGAAGGAAGTTCTACAGCTACAAGTCGTTGCTGTTACAGAAAGGGGAGGGCTTTGCTTGCGGCTATCCTCCCCATTCATTTCCATGGGAGCGCAAAATATAGAGCGAGTGTGCTCGGCTTTATTAGTAACTCCCGTATAAATGAATGGGGAGGACAGTGACAAGCACCACCCTCCTCATTTTCTTACATGGTCAGCTTGTAGCTCCTTCATTGGAACACCCCTTGATTAGCAGCTCCCTCCTGTGTCATTGTGCGCACGCTAGCGTCTCTCCCAGTGTTCGCAGGAAGAAGTGATGTGACACTAAGGCTATGTTCACACGGCTTAAAATGGGACGTATTTCAGTCCGTAATTACACGCCGTAGTGCGCAAATTACAGCTGGAATCCGTCCCAGTCATTACGATAATCCACAGTTCTCATAGAGAGTTATGGATTACGTCTCCTCTCCCCACTCGGCGAATCCGCCGCGGGGGGGAGATAAGTGACATGTGAATTACCAGTGGCGTATATGCGCTGCTGGTAATGAAAGTCTATGGGCCGGCGAGGCGCCGCCCCCGTCCACACGGCGTAATTGCGGGGTGTAATTACGCCCCGCAAATAAGCCGTGTGAACCCAGCCTTAAGGTTCAAAAGCAAAATGTGGTGTCCAATTACTTTCGATAGGTACAAAATTCTGCTAGAAATGTCTTACTATATCTTTACAGGGCTATCGCCAGCAGAGCCGGAGAATAAATTGAGCGGCAGTGCACGTGTGACCACTGCTCGATTTTAAGGGGTTTTACTATAAGGTAAAAGCTTATGCACAGGTCACTGGCTGTGAATGAGGGAGGCGCTGGTGGCCATCCTCACCTTTCACTTCTGTGGAAGTTCATGCATATAGCCAAGCACACTCATTCAGCTATATTCTTAAGAGCTCCCATAGAAGTGAATTAGGGGAGGGGGGGGCGCCACAAGCGTTGTCCTCTTCAATCTCATGCGGTTTCTATGATTGTTTGACCCGAAGTAATCACATGTTTATTCCCTATTAGTGTTGTGGGGTGATAGCGGCTCGATCCTCGTTCTGTGAGGGCAGCCTGATGGCGGCGGTCACCCTTATTCCACTTCATGCCTGTTTTGTGTAAGGAGGTGTTCACACAGTTGTTGTCATCCGTCCAGTGGTATCCAGCGGGAAAAAGAGACGCGCCAAATGGTACCAGAGCAGAGATGGGGCGGCCCCATAGAGCCAACACGACTACTTTTTGTTTTATTTTCCTCTATTTGCAGGCAGTATATATACGCTATGTGTGCAGGATACAAAAGTATGGTCTACTGGGCTTGTGTCTGGTGCATAAAGTATATCTCATTGGGGAAGCTTCCAACAGAGACTACACTGGCTCTCTTCTCCTCTGTGGGGGCAGTGCTGTATTAGTCTGGGGAGCTTTTCCATGGTATCCTTATAGATACCATGGATGGGCGACAAAACACTGTGTGAATGCCCCTAAATGGTTTTATTTCACTTCCAGTTTTTATTAGGGCAGTGCCAAGTGTAGCCCAGTGTATACCGCTCAGTCCACCCACCCCTGACTGGCTGCATTCTCCATCTGCACAATAACTGGGAGACGGCGGTCACTCAATGAAGGGGTATCGTGGGGCGCAGGAATACACCGGGCTCGCTGGGCACTGCAACTCATAGACTGGAAGTGAAACAGAACCTCAGGCGGCCTTCTCTCACTGGTCCCCATCATGGCAGATAATGGCTATGCTGGCTGCTGCAGCCACCACTAGAGGGCGCTCTTATTGCATAATGTATGTTCATTTATCTCCGTGATGCCCCCTGTAGCTGTGATTGATTATCCTTTACCTCAAACCTGGCAGGTGCCTTGCTTTCCTGTGTGAGCGCAATGTAGGAGAGAAGCCGAGCTCTGTGCTATATCCCTATTTATCACAGAGCTCAACTCCTCTCCCTTTATCAATCATATCTTGCTCTCAGCTAGGGCAGCATAAACCACCTGAGAGATTCCCTTTAAGGCTATGTTCACACGGTGTAATTGCGGGGTGTGCTGTACGCCCTGCAATTACGCCGGTCGTCGTCGTGATACGCGAGTGCTCAGGGGATGATGGCAGCCCGGCGGCCCCATAGACTGTCATTACTCGTGGCACGTATTCACCACAAGTGCTTGACATGTCACTTATCTCCCCGTGCGTACAATACGATTGTATTATACAAGCGGGGAGAGGAGGCGTAATCCATAGATTTCTCTGAGAACTGTGGATTACTGTAATTACCGCCAAAATTCCCCTGTGTGAAAAAGCCAAAATCCATACAGGTTTGATTTCAAATTTTTGTCAATTGGGGAAACCAGAACTCGGTCCGATGTAAAGATTTTAAGATAGTGGCACAGACTGGATCTCTGTCAGTGAATGTACACTTTATATCATGCTTTCAGGTACATGGCAGGATCGTGCTCCGTATTGCTGGAAGATACTGTATTTCCCCATCCCCCTCTATGGATGGTGGAAAACACATTGCCCCAAAACTTTTAATAGGAAAAAGTAATAGCAGAAAAACAAAAGCCTCTATGGTTTGCAAGAGGGGGAGGTTGTGTTGTGCTTAGCTGTTGGCAAACTACAACGCCAATCACCCCCACTGTTATAGATTATATAAGTGCATGATGGGAGTTGTAGTTTCCCAACAGCTGGAGGGCCGCACTTTGAGGATGCCTGCTCTATCCAGACCCATAATGGGATATCTGACTGGTGTAAGCAAAGCCTTAGACCACTTGTAAGTGAGAAAGGAACTACAGAGCTCAAAATGTCACAAAGCCTGCAGCTATTAGCACATCTGATAAGTGTACCCCCAGTTATATAGAATAATAATTCTGCAGAATGTTTCATCATTGGGTTAGTCTGTTCTGTGATGGGAGCGGTGGGGGTTACCTACGGTTATTTTCAGTAGGGGTCCACCTGCCCCTGCACCCGTGCTTTGCTCTCAACGACTCTGCGCCTTCTGGGAGGACGTGCTATAGAGCTAGAGGTGGACTACAGTGCTGTAACCAGAACATTTCTTAACCACTTTTCAAATCTTAATGGTTTAAGCTAAGAATTGTTTTTTCTTTAAAACTGTACAGCATAACAGAGCAAAGATTAGCACAAAATATATAAAAACGTGAGCAGAAACACAGCGGAGATCATGGGTGCACGCAAAATACAAGGACGGGGAACAGATACAAAATAGATTTAATTTCTTACGTCAGTTTGTGACTCTGATATTGCTAGTTTTCAGAGGGGCCCGAGTGGGTCTGTCCCCGTTCAATGTCCCCTCCGGTGCAACTCAGTCTCTTGTGCAGGAAATGCGATACATGAAGAAGAAACCCTGGTGCGCCAGGCGGAGGATGGTACACGACGAGGCAGCTGCTCCCAGGGTCAACCAAGAAATCTGGCATCCAGTGTTTGTGATAAATAGGAATACGTCACACACCACACTACTCGCTCCATCTATAAAAGATTGTGCGGGAAGTCTTTACCACTATCACCTTTCACGCCTACGAAAACCCAAAAGAAGCATCCTACCCCCCCCCCTAGGCAGGTTCCCCCCCCCCCCCCCAAAGTCTCACAGCGGGGGGAGTCTCTTGTGTCGGGAAAGTGGGTTCTGGGGGTGCGGGCGGTCCGCTTCCTCTGGCTGCTATGTCCATACTTTATCAGCTTCAGTTCCTCTCTGCTTGTGTTCTCGATTTCTGCCGGCTGCGGGTTGGTGGACACTGTGCAGATAATGGGAGCATAGTGGGGGCAGCGGTCAGCTTTTCCAGCATTTCACGGGGTAGAACACTTAGTCTTATTTTGCCACGGGAGCGGCGGAAGCCATTTTCTGTACCCAGACAGGTGTAGAGACCTGCGTCATTTATCTGGACCGAGCGTAGAATGGCGCCTCCTTCCACGGCTGAAGCCGGACCTGGTGAGTAAAGACAGTGTCACTAGTAAGAAAAACAGAAGTACTTAGCTGTGCTGCACGTCTCACAGATCTACCATACCCATACTATAGTTTTTCATTTTCAAGAAAAGTAAGATGTGGTATGTAAAATATGATATAGGGGGGGGCAGAGGGAGGTAAGGAGGAGCAAGAGGGGGAAAGGGCAGGTAAAAATGAAAGGTGGGGAGAAAAAACAGCAGATGGAGAGAGGTAGAGAAGTGTTAGAGAGCGGGCGAAAGGTAAAGAGACAGAGCGAGAGGTCGGGAAAGGTAGGTAAAGAGGGCTATAGGTAGAAAGGTGTGGGGGAAATTGAGGTAGGTAAAGAGAGGTAGAGCTAGAGGCAGACAGAAGTAGAGGGAGGTGTAGAGACAGGTGGAGGTAGTGGGGTAGGGGAGGAAGCGGTAGAGAAAAGGATACAGAGGGGGAGAGGTGTGTAGAGAGTTAGAGACAGGTACAGGGAGATGTAGACAGAGAGAGGTAGAGGTAGGTAGTGCTAGAGCGGGGTAGAGCCAGAGAGGCAGAAGTAGAGAGAGGTGTAGTTAGAGGGAGCGGTAGAGAGGGGGCTAGAGGTAGGGAAAGTGGTAGAAAGGTAGAGAATGATGTAGAGAGAGGTAGAGCTACAGAGTTAGAGGGAGGATACAGAGGTAGTGAGCGGCAGGTAGAGAAAGGTGTAGAGAGAGTTCGAGCTAGAGATAGGCAGGGGGGTAGAGAGCGCTAGAGAGGTGTAGAGACAGTTGTAGAGAGAAACATGTAGAAAGAGGTACAGTTAGGTAGGAAGGGGGTAGAGAGGCAGAAGTGTAGAGGGAGTAGGGAGAGTGAGGAGGGGAGAAAGGTGTAGAGGGAGGGAGAGAGGTAGACGTAGATAGAGGGGTAGAGTGAAGTGTAGAAAGGTACAGCTAGAGAGAGGGAAAGAAAGGTGTTGAGAGAGGTGTAGAGAGGCAGCAGTAGAGAGTTGGAGAAAGGTAGAGGTGTAGAGAGATAAAGTGAGAGGTAGACAGGGGTAGAAGGAGGTGTAGAGACAGGTACGGAGAAGTGTAGGTAGAGAGAGGGGAGAGGTGTGTAGAGAGAGACAGGTAGAGGGAGATGTAGACAGAGCGGTGGAGTTAGAGAGAGGGGAACAGAGGAAGAGGGACCAGCAGAGAGGTAGTGAGAGGGAGGGATGTAGAGAGAGGTGTAGAGGGAGAAAAGGTAGAGAGGGGTAGAGGGAGGTGTATAAAGAAAGGGGTAGAGAGTTGTGGAAAGGGGTGTGAGGGAGGGAGACGTAGAGAGAAAGAGGTGTAAACGGAGAGTGGGAGAGCTAGAAAGGTAGGGTTTAAAAAAGGTTTTAGGTGGGGGTTTTAGAGACAGAAAGGAAAAGGAGCTAGAAGAGGAGGGGTTTGAAGAGGGGTTTAGAGTTAGGGGAGGCGAAAGAAGTAGAGGGGGGAGAGGGGGGAAAGCACGGTAGAGGTGGGAGGGGTGGTGAAAGAGGGGGGTTGTAGTAGAGGGGGAGGGATAGAGGTGTAGAGAGAGAGAGAAATGTGTCGAGGGGTAGAGAGGCAGAGTGAGAGAGGGGGGTAAGAGTGTTAAAGAGGGAGCGGTAGAGAGAGGGCTAGAGGTGTAGAGAAAGTTAGAGAGAGGTAGAGGTGTGTAGAGGGAGAGCTAGAGAGGGAGTCAGAGACATGTAGAGGGAGAGAGACAGGTAGGTAGAGAGGTGTAGAGGAAGGTGTAAGGTAGAGAAGTGTAGAGATAAACGTGTAGATGGGGTAGAGAGGGGGTATAGAGAGGTACAGAAAGTTAGAGAGGTATACTTAGAGGTAGAGAGCTAGTGCGAAGTCGGTAGAGAGAGCTATAGAGAGGCAGAGGTGTAGAGAGAAGTAGGTTTAGGGGTGGGGGAGGGGAAAAGTTGGAGAGAGGGGGAAGAAAGAGGTGGGGGGAATTTTTAAAAGAGATTTAGGGGGGTTTAGTAAAAAGGTGTAGAGAGGTAGTGCCAGAAAGAGGCAGGGATAGAGAGAGAAGTAGAGGTAGAGAGAGAGGTGGGAGGGAGAGTTAGGTAGAGAAAGGGGTAGAGAGAATGAGGTAGATAGAGGGGGAGAGAGGTAGAGCTAGAGACGGAGAGAAAGGTGTAGAGAAGTGTATTGAGAGAGATAGAGTTAGAAAGAGAGGGTTAAAAGAGGTAGTTTTAGGGGGGAGCGAAACAGAGAAGTTTAAAAGGGGGAAAGTTAGAGAGGGGGGAGCGGTTTGGAGTCAGGGGCCCCAGTAAAAAGGGGTTTGGGGTTTGGGAAAGGGGTGGGAAAGAAAGAGAGGTAGGGTAGGGGGTAGTTGGAGGGGGGGGATAGAGGTAGGTGTAGAGAGAGACGGAGATGTAGAGAGGGAGAGGTGTAGAGAGAAACATGTAGAGAGAGGCAGAGAGATGTATAGAGAGGTAGAGTTAGAGATGGTTAGAGAGGTAGAAAGGGGTAGAGAGGGGGATAGAGAGGGAGCGGTAAAGAGGTAGAGAGGGAGCGGTAAAGAGGTAGAGAGGGGTAGGGAGAGGTAGAGAAAGGGGTAGAGAGCGTTAGAGCTAGAGAGAGGCAGAGGTGTAGAGAGGTAAGAGGAAAAAAGAGGGGGGAGGAGTTTATACAAAGGGGAGGGTAGCGGGAGAGGGGGAATTGGGAATGAAGCGGTGGGAAAAAAAAGGGGTTGTGAGGTACTGAAAGGTGTGGGGTGGGAGACAAAAATTTATTGGGGTAGACAGGGGTAGGGGAGAAGGAAAGGAAGGGAGAGATAGAGAGTTAGAGGGAGCAGTAGAGAGAGGTAGGCATAGAGGTAGATAGAGAGGGGGAGAGATAGAAAGGAAGAGAAGGAGAGAAACATGTATAGAGGCAGAGAGGGTTGTATAGAGAGAGGGGGATATAGAGCTAGACGTAGAGAGGGAGCGGTAGAGAGGTAGGTAGAGAGATGCAAAGGTAGGGAGAGGTAGAGAAAGATGTAGCGAGGTAGAGCTAGAGAGAGGCAGAAAGTTGTAGAGAGAGAAGTAGAGTTAGAGAGAGGTAGTGGGAGGTAGGTAGAGAGGGGTAGATAGAGGGAGAGAGGTAGAGAAAGGTAGATAGAGGGAGAGAGGTAGAGAAAGGGGTAGAGAGGTAGAGCTAGAGAGAGCCAAAGGTGCAGACAGAAGTAGAGGTTTAGCGAGAGGGGTTAGAGAGGGAGCGGGGGGAAAAAAAAGGGGAGAAATGAGTGTTGGGGGAGCATTTAAAAAGGGAAAAGGGTAGAAAAAGGGGGTTAGATAAAATTTTGGAGGTGGCATAGAGGTAGATAGAGGGGGGAAAGAGGTAGAGCTAGAGAGAGGTAGTGAGAGAGGTAGAGGGAGAAGTAGAGAGAGAGGGGTTTTGTATGAGTTAGAGGGGTTAGAGTGTAAAAGGGGGGTAGAGATGGCTAGGGGAGGGGGTTAGATGGTTTATTTTTTAGGGGGTAGGAGGTCAAAGAGAGAGGGAAGGAGAGGTAGAGAGAGGTAGGTAGAGAGATGTAGAGAGAGAGGGAGAGCAGTAGAGAAAGGGGTAGGGGTAGAGAGATAGAGCTAGAGAGATGTGCAGAGAGAGAAGTAGAGGTGGAAAGAGGTATAGCGAGAGGGGTAGGGAGAGAGGTACTGAAAGGTGTAGAGAGATCGGGATAGAGGGGTAGAGAGAGGGAGGGGTTGAGAGGCAGAGGTTTAGAGAGAGGGAGAAGTAGAGGTAGAGAGAGGGTTAGGGTGGGGGAAATTGGGAGGGGAGGTAGGGGGGGAGTGTGGTTAGGGGGGGTAAAAAAGGTTAGGGGCATTTAGAGGGGAGGGCGAAAAAGGGTGGGAAAGAAAGAGAGGTAGGTGTAGAGGTAGATAGGGGGATAGACGTAGAGCTCGAGAGAGGTAGAGTTAGAGAGAGGTAGATGGGGTATAGAGGGGGGATAGAGGGGTTTGGGTTCCCAAGGTAGAGAATGGGGGGGGTTTTAGAAAAGAAGTGGGGTAGAGAGATGTAGAGAAAGGTGTAGAGAGATAGTTAGATTGAGGTAAGCAGAAAGATGTAGAGACGTGTAGATAGGGAGAGAGGTAGAGAAAGGGGTAGAGAGTTAGAGCTAGAGAGAGGCAGAGGTGTAGAGAGAGGTACAGAGAGAAGTAGAGGTGGAGAGAGGTATAGTGAGAGGGGGTACAGAGATATATGGGGATAGACAGGTAGAGGTAGACAGGTAGAGGGAGCATTAGAGAGAGGTAGTGGGAGCAGTAGAAAGGGAGAGATAGAGTGAGCAGTAGAGAGAGGGCTAGAGGTAGAGAGGGATAGAGAGAAAGTTAGAAAAGGTGGGATAGGGGTAGAGAGGGGGAGAAAATAAAAAGGGGAAGGGAAAAGGGAGAAAAAAGTTTTTTAGCGGGGTTATAGAGAGAGGGGGTTTTTAAAAGAGAGGTAGGTTAGAGGGGGTAGTGGGGTTTAGAGAGAGGTGGACGTACAGAGAGGGAGCGGTAGAGAGGTAGGTAAGGTTAAGTTGAAAAAGGTAGGGAGAGGTTTTTAGGGGTTTAGAGGGGTAGGGAGGAAAGAGGGGTAGGTTTAGAGAGGCAGAGAGTTGTAGAGGTAGGTAGAGACAGATGGGTAGAGAGGTAGAGGTTGGGAGAGAGGTAGAGAGAGGTGCAGACAGAGAAGTAGAGTTGGAGAGAGGTGTAGCGAAAGGGGGTAGAGAGGGAGCGGGAGAAAGAAGAGAGAGTTAGGGAGTGGTAGAGAGAGGGCTAGAGGTGGAGAAAAGGGTAGAGAAAAATAGAGAGGTAGGCATAGAGGTCGATAGGGGGGAAGGTAGCGAGAGTGAGATAAAGGTGTAGAGGGAGATGTAGAGAGAAACATGTAGAGATGGGCAGAGAGAGTTGTATTGAGAGAGGTACAGTTAGAGAGAGGGGGTTAGAGAGGGATAGAGAGGTATAGTTAGGGAGGTAGAGTGATAAGTATAATTAGAGAGAGGGGGGAAAGGGGTTTAGAGAGTTTTGGAAAAGTGTAGGGGTTTAAAAGGGGGCGGGGGAGGGTAGAGAAAGGTGTAGAGCGAGAGAGAGGCAGAGAGTGGTAAAAAGAGAGGTAGAGTTAGAGAGAGGGAGAGCAGTAGAGAAAGGTGGGGTAGAGAGATAGAGCAAAAGAGAGGTGCAGAGAGAGAAGTAGAGGTGGAGAGAGGTATAGCGAGAGGGGGTAGAGAGTGGGGTAGGGGGGAGGGTAGGGGGGGTAGAGAGTTAAAAGCTAGGAGAGGAAAGGGGGAAAAGTAAAAGTGGGAGGGGAGAGATAGGAGAGTATTTGAGTAGTTTAGAGGTTAGAGAGAGAAGGGTTTGGAAGTAGAGAAGGAGGTAGAGAAAGGTGTAGGGAGAGGAGTAGAGAAAGGTGTAGAGAGAGAGGTAGAGAGAAAGTTAGAAAGAGAGATAGGTAAAGGTGGAGAGGTATAGGTAGGTAGAGAGAGGTAGATGGGCAGAAAGAGGTAGCAGTAGACAGAAAGGGAGAGCTAGAGAGAGGTAGCGGTAGACAGATGGAGAGCTATAGAGGGAGCTATGTAGAGAGGGGTAGAGGTAGGTAGGAAAGAGGGGGGTTTGAAAAAGGGGAGGAGGAATTTTAGAGAGGGAGGGTAAGAGGGGGGGGAAAGAGAGGTGGAGGGGAGGGGGGCCCAAGAGAGATAGGTGGGGGGGATTAGGTAGGGGGGGGAGGTAGGTAAAGAGGGGGGAAGTAGGGGGGGGGTAGGGGAAGAGAAAGGTAGGTAGAGAGAGGAAAGGTTGAGCTACTGAGAGAAAGGTAGAGAGGGGTAGAGAGAGTCGTGGGGGAATAGAGAGGGGGAGAAAGAGGGTGAGAGGTAGCGATATACAGCGTAAAGCTATGTTCACACGGCAAAATTGAGGGGCGTACAGTACGCTCCGCAATTACCCCAGGTGTTTTGGGGAGTCGGGGCTGTCACGCGTACCCCTTGGTTTTTTGGTTGTGTGTGGGGGGGGGGGGGGCACCAAAATTTCGCCACAAAATACGTGGCAAAAGGCGCCCCAAAAAATTTAAGGGGGGGTTTTAAATTTTTCCCAAGGGTTTAAGATGGTAGAGAAAGAAGTAGGGAAAGAGCGGTAGCGGGACGGGTAGAGAGAGAGGTAGAAGTAGGTAGAGAGAGAGCTAGAGGTATAGAGAGGAGGGGTAGAGGAGACAAAATTTAAAAAGTAGGAGAGGTGGAGTTGATTGATTATTATATTATATATTATTTTTATATATATATATTTTAAAAAAAAAAGAGGAGAGAGTCTGATATATAGAAAGAGTTAAAGTTTAGTTATAAAAGAAAGTTTAATAGAGGGGTAGTTATGGAGAGAGATATAGAAAGATATAGATGTGTATCGAGAGATAGTTATAGATAAATTGAGCTAGGTATACAAGTAGATAAGAAAAAGATATATAGATAGAAAAAGATACAGATAGAGAGCTATATAGATAGATGTAGAGAGAGTTATAGCTAGATAGAAAGATATACATATATAGAGAGAAAATTTTATATATTATATTTTAAAATTATTTTATATTTTTAAAAATTTAATATTTTTTATATAGAGGGGAGAGAGTATAGAGATAAAAAAGGAAAATATAAGGAGGGTTATTTAGATATTGAGATCAGATAGGGGATTAAAACACCACACAAAATTTATATATTTTATTATTTATGGAGAGAGGAGATAAATGTGAGGGGTTTAGATGAAAAAGATATATATGCATAGAGAGGGATAGAAATATAAAAAAAATAAAAAGGAGAAAAAGAAAAAAAAAAAAAAAACCCCCCCCCCCCCCCCACCCCCCCCCCCCCCCCCCCCCCTTAAATATGTTAATTTTTTTTAAAAATTACAGCAAATTTTAGCTATAGGGTAAACCATTTTTGTGTGTATTGTTTTTCTAATTTTCCCGCATGTCATTATGGTTATTTCTACACATAATAGCCGAGTTTAGTTGAAATAAAGACATATTTTTTTAAAATAATTATATAACTTCCAAAAACGTTATTTTTATTAATAAAAAAAAAAGGGTTTTTTTTGATTATATTTATTATTGGGATAGAAATTTAAAAATTTAAAAAAAATCATTTTAATATATTATGTTTACTTTTAGTGACAAGTTTGAGAAAGGTCATTGCAGACTGAAACATTAGAGTGGGGCACAGGGAAAAAAATTTTCTTCGTTTTATAAATGGGGCAAACTGCATGAAAAATTAAATGCAACCCTTGTGTGAAAAAAAGATTTAATAAATATAAAGAAAGAAAGCAGCGCTGTTGTTGTTCTTTTATATTATATAGAGAGATAAATGAATATAATATTTAAAACCCCGGCTTTCCCCAAAACTGCGCCCCCCAGCTGTTGGGAACTACAACTTCCCCTATGCCCACTGTTATAGTTTTTAAATGGGATGATGGGAGTTGTAGTTTCCCCAACAGGGTGGAGGGGCCGAGTTTGAGATGCCCGGAAAACACACACAATAGAGAGGGAATAGAGAAAGTTAGTGGGCGATTTGATTTAGAGGTTATAGAGCGGGGGAGAAAGGGGGAATATTATTATTTATTTAATATATATATAGAGAGAAATTAAAAAGAGATTTTATATATATATTATTATAAATTTTTTATAAACATTTTACAACACACACACAGGAAAAGGGGGAGAGAGAGAGAAAAACACATAAGAGAGGGGTATAGAGGGTTTTTGAAATCCTATGTAGAGAGAAAATAAAAAATTATTTTTATAGAGGGTTTTGTATTATTAAAATTTTTTAGAGAGAAAAAACAAAATTTAAAAAGATTTTTGTTTATAAAGGAGAGGTTTTTAAAAGATTAGAGACGCATAGATGTATATATAGAATGAAAGAGATAGCAAGAGATATATACAGAGAGACAGTTTTAAAAGGAGAGGTAGATGGAATTAATTTATTTAAATTACCACCAGAGGGGAGGTGAGCCCCATTTAAAAATTATATATTAAAATGAGAGAGGGAACCTAAAAAAAGGGAAAATTATATGAGATATAATTTTTACGTACCTCACAAAAGTAAGTACACCCCTCACATTTTTGTAGATATTGTAGATATTGTTTTGTATTTTTTCATGGGACAACACTGAATATATGACTTTGATACAATGTAATGTAGTCTGTGTGCCCTCAAAATAAATCAACATACAGCCATTAATGTCTAAACCATTAATGTCTAACCCACTGGCAACAAAAGTGAGTACACCCCTAAGTGAAAATTGCCAAGTCATGCCCAGTTTGTTATTTTCCCTCCAAGGTGTCATTTGACTTGTTAGTGTTACAAGGTCACAAGTGTGAATGGGGGGCAGGTGTGTTAAATTTGGTATTATCGCTCTCACACTCTAATACTGGTCACTGGAAGTTCAGCATGGCACCTCATGGCAAAGAAGGGTGCATCCCCACGGCATAGGACAAATACCGACCGGACGGGATGGTACTTGCTCAATGTTTTGCCACTGGACCGCCGGCGGCAAAACCGCCCGACGGAAAACCCGTGTAGTGGGGACTGCTGCACGGGTTTTCCATAGAACACAATTGTGCTCATTTTTGGCCGGTTTTTCAGGCGGTCTGAAAAACCGCAAACCGGTTGAAAAAACGGCCGAAAACCCGTACCGTGGGGACATGCCCTAACTGTATGGTGATCTTAATATAAAAAAAATAAAAAAAAATAAAGAATTGTTGCTGTACATGAAGATTGCCAACACCCCGACACTGAGCTGCAGCGCGGTGGCCAAGATGTTTAACAAGACAGGTTCCACTCAGAACAGACCTCATCATGGTCGACCAAAGAAGTTGAGTTGAGTTCAGCATCATATCCAAAAGGTGAGTGCTGCCAGCATTGCTGCAGACGTTACAGGGGTGTGTGTAGACCACTGCACACACTGCATCAGATTGGTCTGCATGGCTGTCGCCCCAGATGGAAGCCTCTTCTAAAGATGATGCACAAGAAAGCCCTCAAACAGTTTGTTGAAACAAGCAGATTTAGGGACTGGAACCATGTCCTGTGCTCTGATAAAACCAAGATAAAACTTGTTTGGTTCAGATGGCGTCAAGTGTGTGTGGCAGCAACCAGGTGAGGAATACAAAGACAAGTGTGTCTTGCCTACAGTCAGGCATGGTGGTGGGAGTGTCATGGTTTGGGGCTTCATCACCAAATTTACACTGTGATATAAGCAGAACACTGACTACATTGTATCAAAGGGTCAGATCTTCAGTGTTGTCCCGTGAAAAGATATAATACTATATTTACAAAAACGTGCGCCGTGTACTCAGTTTTGTGAGATGAGAGAGAGAGAAAGAGAGAGGTGGAAAAGGAGAAAGGTGGAGAAAGTGAGAAATAAATAAATAAATATATATATATATCAAGATAAACGGAGAGATAAGGATATAGACAGATTAAGATTATAAATATATATATACACACACATACCATATATACTTGAGTATAAGCCGAGTTTTTCAGCACAAAAAATGTGCTGAAAAATCTCTTCTCGGCTTATGCTGGAGTCACTGTCGGCGCTCGGGCGATGCGATGGCCCGTGCACCGACAGGGACGCTTCAGCTATATGCGACTCCTCAGGGAGCGCATATAGCTGAATGCCGAGTACCTGACAGCGGCCGTGCACTGCGGAGTGGACTCCGGGCGGCCGCAAACTCGCGGCTGTCCGGAGTTTCCGGCACAGGCAGCGTGCGCGGCCTGATGACATCACCCGCCTGTACCGAGAAGACCGGGGAGCCAGGTAAGTGTTTTTTTTGTTTTAAAACCCTGCCTACAGCCTACCTATAGGACCTATACCTGCCTACAGCCTACCTATACCTGCCTATACCATGCCTACAGCCTACCTAGAGGACCTATACTTGCCTATACCCTGCCTACAGCCTACCTATAGGACCTTTACCTGCCTATACCCTGCCTAAAGCCTACCTATAGGACCTATACCCTGCCTACAGCCTACCTATAGGACCTATACCTGCCTATACCCTGCCTACAGCCTACCTATAGGACCTATACCTGCCTATACCCTGCCCACAGCCTACCTATAGGACCTATACCTGCCTATACCCTGCCTACAGCCTACCTATAGGACCTATACCTGCCTACAGCCTACCAAAACAAGCCTATACACTGCCTACAGCCTACCTAGAGGACCTATACCTGCCTATACCCTGCCTATAGCCTACCTAGAGGACCTATACCTGCCTATACCCTGCCTACAGCCTACCTATAGGACCTATACCTGCCTATACCCTGCCTACAGCCTACCTATAGGACCTATACCTGCCTATACCCTGCCTAAAGCCTACCTATAGGACCTATACCCTGCCTACAGCCTACCTATAGGACCTATACCTGCCTATACCCTGCCTACAGCCTACCTATAGGACCTATACCTGCCTATACCCTGCCTACAGCCTACCTATAGGACCTATACCTGCCTATACCCTGCCTACAGCCTACCTATTGAACCTATACCTGCCTATCCCCCGCCTATAGCCTACCAATAGGTCCTATACCGTGCCTACAGCGTACCTTTATGACCTATACCTGCCTATACCCTACCTATAGGACCTATACCCTGCCTACAGCCTACCTATAGGACCTATACCTGCCTATACCCTGCCTACAGCCTACCTATAGGACCTATACCTGCCTATACCCTGCCTACAGCCTACCTATAGGACCTATACCTGCCTATACCCTGCCTACAGCCTACCTATAGGACCTATACCTGCCTATACCCTGCCTACAGCCTACCTATAGGACCTATACCTGCCTACAGCCTACCTATAGGACCTATACCTGCCTATACCCTGCCTACAGCCTACCTATAGGACCTATACCTGCCTATACCCTGCCTACAGCCTACCTATACCCTGCCTACAGCCTACCTATAGGACCTATACCTGCCTATACCCTGCCTATAGCCTACCTAGAGGACCTATACCTGAATATACCGTGCCTATAACCTGCCTAGGGGGACCTATAAATGCCTATAACGACCTATACCTGCCTATAACCTGCCTTGGGGGATCTATACCTGCCTATAACGACCTATACCAGCCTATAACCTGCCTATGGGGGACATATAGCTGCCTATAGCTGCCTATGGGGGACATTAAACTGCCTATACCAGCCTATATCTGCCTGTGGGGGACATTAAACTGCCTATACCAGCCTATATCTGCCTGTGGGGGACATTAAACTGCCTATGTAATTTTGTTGGTATCTATTTTTATTTTTTAAATTCACCAGTAGCCGCTGCATTTTTCACCCTAGGCTTATACTCGAGTTAATAAGCTTTCCCGGTTTTTGTGGCAAAAGTAGGTGCCTCGGCTTATACTGGGGTCGGCTTATACTCGAGTATATATGGTATATATGTGTGTGCGTGTGAAAGATAGAGAGAGCGATAAAGAGAAGTGGTGCAAAACCTTCAATAATAACACTAGCCTGTAGTTTCTGTATGCTGCTGCAACATTTTAATTTTCACAGCACAGGTCGGACCTCCACTGCCCACAGAGAGGATGGTGTATTCTAGTGTGAGTCACACAATGCTGTTACCGACTATATGTAAAAAGTATAAAGCACAAGCGCCAATATAAGAGAGAGCTGCTGAAAAAATGTCAAGGGATTACTCTGCCTGTTTCCCAAACTTAAATTACCAATTATATATAGAAACAAATGACACCAGCGCTAACTCTTCTCTATGTCTCCCAACTCAATGTAGCAACTTTCCAGAAAATAGAATAGCTCAACAATCAATGTTGATTGAAGCAATGGTAAACACCTGATCCAAGTGGTTAATCCACAATCAGCTCTTCTACCCTAATCAACTCTGTATCCCACAACTAAAGGTCGTTATAAAATACACATAAAAGCACCAAAAATTACAAGAACTCTTGCAACGAACCTAAAAGCTCTTTCCATAAACTGCGTCCGATCGTATTATATCCCCAGCGATCCACTCCACTGACAAAGTAAGGAGCAGAACGTTCGTCTTCAAATTAACCAAGCGCTCCGGCCGGCAGCGCTCAGATATCCAACATGTAAAAACTAACTGGCAGACTAAGGTGACGTCACCTAGACTACAGAGGCTTGTCCAATATAAAAATACCTGCGTCATCATAGCAAGAATACAGGGCAGGGAACAAACCCTACAGTTGTCACCCATTAAAGGGGTATTCCCATCTCAGATATGCCATGAAGGTGTGATAGGTGCAGTTCCCACTTCTGGAATCTGCACCCAACTCGCTAACAAGCCCCTGAAACTCAGTTTAGGATAGAGTTGCTTGAGCTCGACTCTATATTCTGTTCTATGGAAATTCCAACATCCAGGCAGCGGTGTGTTTGGCTGGACTCGAAATTCTCATAGAACCTTAGGGAGAGTCGTGGACAAGGGAGATGGACTCTCTGTTCTGTATGGAGACTTTTGGGGGCTGTTGCTGCTCTAGGTGCAGATCCCAGAGATGGCACCTGCACCTATCACACCCTGATAACACATCCTATTGCTCTGCTGCCATTAAAGTGCAATATGAGAACACCCCTTTAAAAGCAGAACAGTGAGCATATCATCTACCCACAGAAATCAAAACCTTAGCCTTAGCAGGAGATTTCTTTATTTATTAGGTTAAGTCCACATCTGCATTGGAGGTTCTGTTAGGAGGTTTTGTTACAAATGTCATAATCAAAATTATGTACATCTATCTATCTATCTATCTATCTCATATCTCTCTATCTATCTCATATCTCTCTATCTATCTCATATCTCTCTATCTATCTATCTATCTATCTATCTATCTATCTATCCCATATCTATCTATCCCATATCTATCTATCTATCTATCCCATATCTATCTATCTATCTCATATCTATCTATCTCATATCTATCTATCTATCTCATATCTATCTATCTATCTATCTCATATCTATCTATCTATCTATCTCATATCTATCTATCTCATATCTATCTATCTATCTATCTCATATCTATCTATCTATCTATCTATCTATCTATCTATCTATCTATCTATCTCATATCTATCTATCTATCTCATATCTATCTATCTATCTATCTCATATCTATCTATCTATCTATCTCATATCTATCTATCTATCTATCTCATATCTATCTATCTATCTCATATCTATCTATCTATCTCATATCTATCTATCTATCTATCTATCTCATATCTATCTATCTCTCTATCTATCTCTCAATCTATCTCTCTCTCTATCTATCTATCTATCTATCTATCTCACCGTACACTATGTTCATTTCTCCAGTAAAATGACCGACACCTCAACAGAAACCTGACAGAGCCCGTTATAGTGAATAGATTCCATCAGGCACCGTTGGTGTCCTTTATGTAACAGATCTAGCACCTCTGTTATTTTTGCTATTGGACTGAACCAGAATTAACGATGCTGATGTGAACGTAGCCTTAGGTTACACAGTATGTCAGTGGTTTGAGCAGCAGTGTAAGCGCTAGAGTTTTGGTTTTTTTTCCTACTAAGGTATAACCATTTTGGAGGAAATTTCTTCTGCATCCATACAGTATACAGCAGTACCCACCTTTTCAATTAGCTCATAACTGTCCATTTACTAAAGGAGTCAAGAGAAGGCAGATGTGAACGTGAGCTGACATCCGGTGTAAATGTTCTGGATATAACTTCCTGAAAAGAGGGCGGCTGCTGGACACTGGCCAAGACCGAAAACGTGGGGATCATATAAGATCACTGCACAATTTCCTATTTCCTCTCAGATAAGCTATAACTTTGGAGCTGGATATCCATTTAGTTATCACTGGCTTCAGGCCAATAGTCGCGGAGATGAAGCTGTGTAACATCTATGCTCGGCTTGTTCTACCGATAAGGTCTGTATTCACACTTGCAGGTTGACCACACTCCTTACTAGTATAACATGTTGTGACACAACCAGTACATCCTGATCTCAGCAGGAGATAATGCCCTGATGATGATGGGGCAGAGTGGTGCCCGTGTTCAGGGCCGCCATCAGAAATTTCAGGGCCCCATACAGCTGAAGCGTCTGGGCCCCCCTTTCCTATAAACCCGCTTGCAGCGGGCATCCTTCGTTCACTGGGCCCCATACGGCAGTACCCCCTGTACTGCCTTTACGGCAGCCCTGCCCGTGTTACCTCTTTTCGATGCTGAGTCCCGTCTCTCTGCAGTAACCAGGTGTCACTTTCAAGGGGGGAGTTTGTGTCACATTGAAGAAAAACCGGTCCTCCTTCCACTCCTATCTGCAGCTTCTCGGAGACACCTCGATCCACTGTGAACCAAGAACAGCAGCGGTCGGAGCTATTCAGGAAGAAAGTCTAAGAAGAGAATCTCTCTCCCACAGTGAACATACCTTGCATGTTGTAGCCTCTGCACTGTCTCATAGGGTCACCATGTTTAACATCCTGTCGCCGGTTCCGTCTGCAAGGAATAAGAGATCTGGTATCACTGCATGGACATAAGGAGTTGCTGACTGTTTAATGGCTGACACCCAATATTACCTGCCTGTTCTGCTTGGCTCCATGGGCATGTCCTATGTACTAAGGGGAGGGAGGTACAGTCCTTGTCTATGGCAAGCTGTACACTTCTGCCAGCATTATATACAATCTGTGTATAGCACTAAAGTAGGTTATTGCTATAGGTGCAATGGAAATCACATCAGAGAGGCAGAGGTAGAGGAGTACAGAAATATATGGGGATAGACAGACAGGTAGATGGAGAGAGAGGGAGCATTAGAGGTAGTGGGAGAGGGCGGTATAAAGGGAGAGATGGAGAGTGAAAGGGAGGTAGAGGTAGAGAAAGGGGTAGAGAGAAAGTTATAGAGGGGGAGAAAGAAAGGTAGAGAGAAGGAGAGAGGTGTAGAGAGAAATGTGTACAGAGAGGTAGAGATAGAGAGGCAGAGAGGGTTGTATAGAGAGAGGTACAGTTAGAGAGGGGGATAGAGGCAGAGAGAGAGGGAAGTGGATAGATGCAAAGGTAGGGAGAGGTATAGAGGGGTAGGGGGAGAGAGGTAGAGAAAGGTGTAAAGAAGTAGAGGTAGAGAGAGTAAGAAAGGGGTACAGAGGTGTAGAGAGATAGAGAGAGTTAGAGCTAGAAAGAGGCAGGGGTAGAGAGAGGTGTAGATAGAGGTAGACAGAGGGGGTAGGGAGAGGTAGAGAAAGGTGTAGAGAGGTAGAGCTAGAGAGTTGTAGAGAGAAGTAGTGTTAGAGAGAGGGGTGGAAAGAGGTAGTGAGAGGTAGGTAGAAACAAAGGGTTAGAGAGAGAGGTAGAGAAAGGGGTAGAGAGAGAGTTAGAGCTAGAGGGGTAGAGAGAGGTGTAGCGGGAGTGGTTAGAGAGGGAGAGAGAGAAGTAGAGAGAATTAAGGAGCAGTAGAAAGGGAGATAGAGAGTTAGAGGGAGCAGTAGAGAGAGGGAGGTAGAGGTAGGTAGAGAGAGGGGTAGAGAAAGGGAGAGAGAGAAAGGTGTAGAGAGAGTTAGAGAGAGAGGCAGAGAGTTGTATAGAGAGGTAGAGTTAGAGAGAGAGGGTTAGAGAGGTAGATAGGGGTAGAGAGAGGTATAGTTAGGTAGACGTAGAGAGAGGGAGCGGTAGAGAAATGGAGAGGTAGAGATGGGTAGGGAGAGAGAGAGGCAGAGAAAGGTGTAGAGGTAGAGCTACAGAGAGGCAGAGAGCATTGTAGAGAGAGGTAGAGTTAGAGAGAGGTAGGTAGAGAGATGTAGAGTTGGGTAGAAAGAGAGGGCGAGAGAGAGAGGGCGTGAGAGGTAGAGAAAGGGGTAGAGAGTTAGAGCTAGAGAGAGGCAGAGGTGTAGAGAGATGCAGAGAGAAGTAGCGGTAGAGAGATATAGCGAGAGGGGGTAGGGAGAGAGAAGTAGAGGGAGCGGTAGAGAGAGGTACTGAAAGGTGTAAAGAGGCATAAAGAGAGATGGGGGTAGAGAGAGAGGGAACATTAGAGGTAGTGGGAGAGAGGAGTAGAGAGAGTTAGAGCTAGAGGTGTGCAGAGAGAGGGAGAAGTAGAGGTAGAGAGAGGAGTAGGGAGAAAGAGTTAGAGAGGGAGCAGTAGAGCGAGAGTTAGAAGTAGAGAGAGAAAGGTAGAGAGCAGGAGGTAGAAGTAGAGAGAGGTAGAGAAAGGTGTAGGGAGAGGAGTAGAGAGAGAGGTAGAGCAAGAGAGAGAGATAGCGGTAGACAGAGAGGGAGAGCTAGAGAGGGAGCCAAGTAGAGACGGGTAGAGGTAGGTAAAGAGAGGAATAAAGAGGGCTAGAGGTAGAGATATAGAGGTAGGTAGAGTGAGGGGTAGAGAAAGGTGTAGAGAGGGAGAGCAAGAGAGTTAGAGAGATAGGTAGAGGGGGAGATAGGTAGAGGGGGAGAGAGGTAGGTAAAGAGAGAGGAGTATAGGAGTATAGAAATCAATCATAGGGAGCTCTGTTTCACAGAGCCTGCAGCTTCAGTCTACAACTTCCTGTTCAGGTTGTGGGTAGTTCTACAGCTTTAGGCTCCCACTTCCGGTTCAGGCTGTGGGCGGTTCTACAAGTTTTAGGCTCCCACTTCCGGTTCAGGCTGTAGGTGGTTCTACAGCTTCATGCTCCCACTTCCTTTTCAGGCTGTGGGCAGTTCTACAGCTTCAGGCTTATAGTTCCTGTTCAGGCTGTGGGTTGTTCTACAGCTTATGGCTTCCACTTCCTGTTTAGGCTGTGGGTGGTTTAAGCTTCAGGCTCTCTCTTCCTGTGAGACTGTGGGTTTTCCTACAGCTATGACTTACATTTCAGGTATGCTATTCCTATCTGAGCCTGTTAGAGGGACATTGGTTATGGAAGGGTTTAAACAGCAGAGCACAAGGATACAGAGCTGTAAAGGGTTAAGGCTTCCCTGTGCTTCTGATAAGAAACAGCAGGAAGTGATGTCTACTCCTGAACACTGCCAGAGCAGAGAGAGGTGGTTGGTAACCTAGAGAAGCTTGTGTTCACAAACAGGAGATAAAAACTGCTCTAGCTCTGAAAGGAAGCAAAATTAGAATAGCAATATATTTGGTAAAAGTCTTTATTTTTCTTTGCCTACATGTATAAAGCTAATCAATGTGGTGAGAAAACCCCTTTTAACGTGTACCTCCAGTTATGATACAACTTTCCATAAATCAACAGCACAGCAAAGACAAGAAACCTTTTAAGATAGAAAAATGCTTTTTTTTCATTTACTTCGCCTCCTATTGCTATATATTTAGAGGATATATACATTTTACCTATATGTAGCGTAGTATGTGTAAAAGTAGACTATAGCATTGGTATTTATACATGTATGTATTTATTATTTGTTCCCAGAGGACTGCTTAAACCTCTTCACATTTTTTGAGTCATATTTAGTGTTTTTACTTAAACTATGTAATGTAGCATGTTTCAATAAAGTTTTTTGCTATTTTACATTTCAGTGGTTGCTGTGATCTTGTTAAAGTATTAGGCTCTGTCTACACTGCACGCCTGTAATCATCTCCCATAGGCTTCTATTGTAAAACCCTCCTGCTGTCTCCACTGAGCTTTTTTCTGCTCGTTTTTTTTACTGGTCGTATTTTGCAACATGCTCTAAAAAACGCCAGAACAGGGCAGAAAATTTACTACAGGAGTCTATGGAAAGCGCTGGACGTCTTTTGCCGCGTTTTTTGGCGCGTTTTCACGGCGTTTTTTGCCGTGATTTTTCAATGAAAACCCTCCCAGGAGACCCAAGTCCCACCTATAATGGGTATAACAAAGGTTATTCCTTATCAAATTTACATACAAGTGTCTGCCGAGTCCTTTTTTATACCTTTTGTAATAAAATGATCACGCTTTGGTCGCTAACGATTTTTGCGCAATTCATATATTTTTCACTAAAAATACGGTTTTTTTTTTATGGATTTTGGCGCCAGAATCCATTTTTTGGTGGATTTTGATGCTAAAATCTTTTTCTTAACATATTTTGGCGCTAATAAAGTTATCTAACTTCTGACACCAAAAATAATTTTTTTTTTACGGATTTTGGCGCTAATAAAGTTATCTCGCTTCTGACGGCAAAAAATAAGTTTTTTTATGGATATCGGCGCCAAAAATCAGTTTGTTGATGGATTTTAGGGCTAAAATCCGTATCTTTACAGATTTTGGCGCTAATAAAGCGATCTAGCTTTTGACGCAAAAAAAATACTTTTTTTATGGATTTCGGAGCCAGATTACGTTTTTTACGGATTTTGGTGCTAAAATAGGTATCTTTACAGATTTTGGCGCTAATAAAGTGATCTCGCTTCTGACACTAAAAATATTTTTTTTAAGGAATTTGGTGCAATAATGCGTTTTTTGGGGGGATTTTGCCGCTAAAATCCTTTTCTTTACAGATTTTGACGCTAATAGAGTTATCTTGTTGTATGGAAAGATAATGTGGGTTTTTGTGGATTTTGGTGCAAGGATCTGGTGCAAAATTTAATGAAGTAGTAGCACGCAGCAGCAGCACACAAAGGACAATGTGCTCACAATGGCTACAGTGATCTAAAGGAAGTGACTACTTAACATGTTAACTCCACCTGTAGGGTGTAGTTTACATCCAAGGGCTTAATTTGTGCATCCATTAAAAAGCAGAGCAAAGACGCTCCAAAAAATGAAAAACTGACGGTTTTTTCAGCTGCTTTTGACAGACAGTGGACAGAAAACTCAGTTTCATGAACGTTTTTAGTAATTAGTTTTCAGGTTGTTTTTTGTCCACTGCAGGGGAGACAGAGCCTTATTGTTTGGTTGATCCAGCTGAATTTAGTTTGCATTTGCTGTATCAGAGCACAGGGGTTCTTCAGCTGCGTTGTAGTTGCCTGGACTCTCTCTTTGCACAGGAAGCCAATATGACGCAGCAGCAGTGGCGCCCTAGTGACCATCAGACACGTTCAGTGCTATCTTACCGCACGGGGGATGGAGTGTAACGGGCACAGGCATTAGAATTTCCATCCCAGGCACAGTAAGGGTCCCTGGAGAGACAGCAGTCTGCACAAGTCTTCCCATAGACGGCACAGCGATGGAGAGAAAGCTGCGTCACCCCCGCATCCGATGAGACGTACAACTGATGCTGCAATGAAGAATGATATGTAACATCATTAACAAGACAGCGCTGTATGCACACAGCAAGGTATACACAGTATATTCACATCTGGAATATTATTACCAATTATCTACAGAAGTACAAGCACAAGACATTGGCACTGGGCATGTGTGAGAATGAATGCAATGACCGGAGCAAACCATGAAGTCTGGCATTAGCAGAGCAGATGCTGTCACGTTTCATGGATACATAGTGCGACAGGTCACCTGTCAGTCAAAAGATGTGATTTATAAGGAGGCCCGTGTGTAGGTGACCCTGGTATCCAGGTAACAGTAGTGTATGGAGGAGCAGAACTTCTCCAGTATTACCACCTCCAGCCATGTCTTATGTGACCACCACACAGGTCATGTGACCCCTGGTATCCAGTAACAGTAGTGTATGGAGGAGCAGAACGTCTCCTGTATTACTACCTCCAGCAGCTTCTTATCATGTGACCACCACACAGGTCATGTGACCCCCTGGTATCCAGTAACAGTAGTGTATGGAGGAGCAGAACTTCTCCAGTATTACTACCTCCAGCAGCTTCTTATCATGTGACCACCACACAGGTCATGTGACCCCTGGTATCCAGGTAACAGTAGATTGAGGAGCAGAACTTCTCCAGTATTACCACCTCCAGCAGCGTCTTATCATGTGACCACCACACAGGTCATGTGACCCTGGTATCCGGTAACAGTAATGTCTGGAGGAGCAGAACTTCTCCAGTATTACCACCTCCAGCAGCGTCTTATCATGTGACACCACACAGGTCATGTGACCCTGGTATCCAGTAACAGTAGTGTATGGGGAGCAGAACCTCCAGCAGCGTCTTATCATGTGACCACCACACAGGTCAGGTGACCCTGGTATCCAGTAACAGTAGTGTATGGAGAAGCAGAACTTCTCCAGTATTACCACCTCCAGCAGCGTCTTATCCTGTGACCACACAGGTCGTGTGACCCTGGTATCCAGGTAACAGTAGTGTATGGAGGAGCAGAACTTCTCCACTATTACTACCTCCAGCAGCGTCTTATCATGTGACCACCACACAGGTCAAGTGACCCTGGTCTCCAGCTAAGAGTAGTGTATGGAGGAGCAGGACTTCTCCAGTATTACCACCTCCAGCAGCGTCTTATCATGTGACCACCACACAGGTCAGGTGACCCTGGTATCCAGTAACAGTAGTGTATGGAGGAGCAGGACTTCTCCAGTATTACTACCTCCAGCCATGTCTTATCATGTGACCACCACACAGGTCATGTGACCCTGGTATCCAGTAACAGTAGTGTATGGAGGAGCAGGACTTTTCCAGTATTACTACCTCCAGCCATGTCTTATCATGTGACCACCACACAGGTCATGTGACCCTGGTATCCAGTAACAGTAGAATATGGAGGAGCAGAACTTCTCCAGTATTACTACCTCCAGCAGCGTCTTATCATGTGACCACCACACAGGTCATGTGACCCTGGTATCCAGGTAACAGTAGTATATGGAGGAGCAGAACGTCTCCAGTATTACCACCTCCAGCAGCATCTTATCATGTGACCACCACACAGGTCATGTGACCCTGGTATCCAGGTAACAGTAGTGTATGGAGGAGCAGAACTTCTCCAGTATTACCACCTCCAGCAGCGTCTTATCATGTGACTACCACACAGGTCATGTGACCCTGGTATCCAGGTAACAGTAGAATATGGAGGAGCAGAACTTCTCCAGTATTACCACCTCCAGCAGCGTCTTATCATGTGACAACCACACAGGTCATGTGACCCTGGTATCCAGTAACAGTAGTGTATGGAGGAGCATTGCAGCGTTTAACTGCGATATGAACATTATATGACTATAAGATTAGTGGTGGTAAGATGCTTACCCTCTTAGAAGATATCTTGATGTTTTTAATGGGGGATGGCACCTGTGTGTGATAGAGAGAGAAACATTAACATGACCTAAAAATGCACAAAGCAAACAAACTGAAATCCAGATTTAATGACAGGACCCGTATGTTCAGCTGTTAAAGGGATTGTCCAGTGCATGAAAATTTAAATTAGGCCAAGCTGCAGAAAAATAGAAAAATAAAAGTGTCTACCTGTCTCTCTCCACTACCGCTCTGGAGCTCCCCTTTACTTTTAGGGTCTTGTGCTGAAAACACAGGAGAGGTTCACGCTCTATAGTGAGTGAATGGAACATGAGTCGCTTCTCTATGTTGGGACAAGACCCCAAAAGTGAAGGGAAGCTCCAGGGCGACAGTGGTGGGGGCTGGTAGATAAGTATAACTTATTTCTTTTTAGCCGACTCGCCTCATTTAGACTTCGGTTGTAGGGTTTATTTTTTTCAAATATATTTAGGCTGATGGTGCTCTGATAAAATTAAAAAAACACATACCCTCCTTCCCTCTCAAGCACTGCTGCTGTCCGCCATCTCCTCCGGTACTTCTCTTGACTGATAATGATCACTGATTGGCTGCAGCGGTCACGTACTGTTGATAATATCACTGCTTAGGTCGTGGCGTCGGGCAATGGCGTGTGACCGCATCGGTTTCAGGCCAACTGCAGCAGAAAGCATTAAATGGAACAACCTGGTCGGCCTGAAACTGCAGCGGTCACATGCCAATGCCCGACGCCACAGCCTAAGCAGTGACATTATCAATCGTACGTGACCGCTGCAGTCAATCAGTGGTCAGTATCAGTCAACAGAAGTACCGGAGGAGACGGCGGCAGTGGCAGCGCTGGAAGAGAGAGGGGGAGGGAGAATTTTTTTTGTGTTCTCATGCACCACTAGACTCAGTATAATTATATGAAATAAGCCAGACAACCCCTTTAAAGGGGTTTTTGCCAAGAAGTGATTTCCTCACCTAACAGGCTGATACTCCCCTCTTGAACCTTAAAAAAAGGGGGGAGTTGTTTCTGTATTTAAAAAAGTACCTCCTCTGTGATGTCATCACTCCACCTCCCATGCACATTCCCGAGGCTGTTATTCAGTCTCTGTAGTTGAGCAAACATGTTTGGCTAAACCACAGAGGATAACTGTATTGTGCACAAGCTCTACGGGTTTTGTTTTCTCACTGTTATCTGCTCAGGAGTAAAGATAAGCTCCAAGCAGGTAGAGTTCACAGACTACAGACAGGGGGGGAGAGGAGGGCTGAGCAGGGAGCCAGGGAGCATCTGCATGTTTACTCAGATAATCACATTACAACCGGTGGATTCTCTATACAGCAGACACAGACTCTGACAGAAACAAAGCTAGTGCAGATGCCCAGTAACACTGCTTTTTTTTCTCCCACTCCCTTCAAAGCTTGTTCATGTGCCCTGCCATCAGATAAGAAGTGCAAACAATGCAAGCGCGGCCAGATCAGCTTCTGGTCGTAGCTAATGTAAACAGTCAGGAAACTAAGGGCATGTAAGTCAGGCTGCAGCTCTCAGAGGCTTCACTTTTTTTAATCACATATATTTAGAAAAGTGATTAAATACCCATTTTGGAGGATCTCATGTCAACATTACATCGTGGCAAAAACCCTTTAATTTTTCAAGGACTGGACAACCTATAATGGATCGTTAGGTATCATGTCAGTAAGACAGGGTTGAACAAAGCTACCCCTCCTGTGCTAAATTCATAGATATTGTTGCCGTGATCGACCGACAGTGCTAGGCACAGGAAGCACAAGCAGCTATCATACAAGGACAGCGCTGTGTGCACTCCATGCAGCAGCCTCCATCATTAGGAGCTACAGCAGCTGCCAAATAGGCCGTTCAGTGGAGCTTCATTGCGGGTAGGAGAGTCCTTGTTACACTGCAGGGTGGCTGCTGGGAATCCTGCTGTGACCCCCTGCTGAGACAAAGGGGGCGCTCACTGGAGGAAGGAGGGGAGTGCTGAGGAGTGAGAGGGAAATTGTGCCTTCTGTAACTGCTGCGGACAGCTGTCAGGTTGTTATGTCTACTGAAGACGCAGGAGACTTGCTCTAATCACTTGGAGAGTGTTAGAAGAGCGGAGAAAAAAAATCCTTCAAATCCTCAACCGGGTTGTGCGTCACTGCCAGTGCTACAAGATATATTACAAAGGAATCTGCTAAGATACACTGTCAAATCACATTATTATGACCACTATTAACATCGGCAGAGTGTAGATCGTGAAGGAAGTAATATGCGGCAATTTGGCTTGGTGGGTATATACGGTGTGTGATAGGCTGTCAGCAGACATATCGCTCATTATATGGGTAAAAAGGGGCGATTTATCAGAGTTGCAAAAAGGGATGAATTTTGGCTTTAGGGTCAGGGCTGGTATTTCTGAAACTGTGCAGTTTAAGAGTTGTTTGCATGAAGCTGAAAGTGTAAAGTGAGTGGACAAATGGCGCCATTATGAATGAGCGACGTGAAAACCATGAAGCACCACGCGCCATTGGTGGGCGCGGTGTACGGTGGCGATGAAGGTGCGCGAGGGTGGAGGACACAGTACAGGGAAGCAGCTTACCGCCAAAATAACTCAGGAGCGACCAGATGTGTGTCTGACACAATAGTTCTGCTAACCCTACTGCATATGGGGTCAAGGAGTAGACGGATGTCACTGCCCCTTTGCTAACCCTACTGTGTATGGGGCCCCGGAGCAGACGAATGTCATCACAGCTCTGCTAACCCTACTGGGTATGGGGCCCTGGAGCAGACGAATATCATCACAGCTCTGCTAACCCTACTGTGTATAAGGGCTCCGGAGCAGATGTCACTACACCTCTGCTAACCCTACTGTGTATGGGGACCCGGAGCAGACGGATGTCACTGCACCTCTGCTAACCCTACTGTGTATGGGGCCCCGGAGCAGATGGATGTCACTGCACCTCTGCTAACCCTAGTGCATATGGGGTCAAGGAGTAGACGGATGTCACTGCCCCTCTGCTAACCCTACTGTGTATGGGGCCCCGGAGCAGACGAATGTCATCACAGCTCTGCTAACCCTACTGTGTATGGGGCCCTGGAGCAGACGAATGTCATCACAGCTCTGCTAACACTACTGTGTATGGGGACCGGAGCAGACGGATGTCACTGCACCTCTGCTAACCCTACTGTGTATGGGGCCCCGGAGCAGATGGATGTCACTGCACCTCTGCTAACCCTACTGCATATGGGGTCAAGGAGTAGACGGATGTCACTGCCCCTCTGCTAACCCTACACAGAATGGGGACCAGCAGCAGACCGAAGTCATCGCAGCTCTGCTAACCCTACTGCGTATGGGGCCCCGGAACAGACGAATGTCATCACAGCTCTGCTAACCCTACTGTGTATGGGGCCCTGGAGGAGACGGATGTCACTGCACCTCTGCTAACCCTACTGTGTATGGGGCCTGGAGCAGACGGATGTCACTGCACCTCTGCTAACCCTACTGTGTATGGGGCCCTGGAGCAGACGGATGTCACTGCACCTCTGCTAACCCTACTGTGTATGGGGCCCTGGAGCAGACGGATGTCACTGCACCTCTGCTAACCCTACTGTGTATGGGGCCCTGGAGCAGACGGATGTCACTGCACCTCTGCTAACCCTACTGTGTATGGGGCCCTGAAGGAGACGGATGTCACTGCACCTCTGCTAACCCTACTGTGTATGGGGCCCTGGAGCAGACGGATGTCACTGCACCTCTGCTAACCGTACTGTGTATTGGGCCCTTGAGCAGACGGTTGTCACTGCACCTCTGCTAACCCTACTGTGTATTGCTCCCCCCCCCCCCCCATAGCAGACAGATATCACTACACCTCTGCTAACCCTACTGCGTATAGGGCCCCCCCATAGCAGACGGATATCACTGCACCTCTGCTAACCAAGTTACAATTTTATGGTATTATAGGAATGAAACATCCACTGATTGGCAAAGAGTTGTCTTCTCCAATGAGTCATGTTTTCTGCTTCATTGAAAATATAGACATTGGTGTGTCAGGCGAGAGACAGCAGAGACCAAAACACCCTGGAACCATTGCTAGAAGAACACAAGCTTCTGGTGTCAATATTATGGTCTGAGAAATGTTTCCATGCCATTCTCTGGGCCACTCATCCACATGGAAGGTGCTCTCACCAGATTTGGGTATGAATCCATTCTTGCAGATCACGTACACCCATACCTGCTGATTGTATTCTCTGGGTTTGATAGGCTCTTCCAGTGACATGGGGCTAGAAATGTCCAACATTGGTTGAAAGACCATGATTTCCAAGTACTACCCTGGCCACTAATTTTCTAAACGTAAACCCAATTGAGAATCTGGGATCCCCTGGATGTTGGTGTTGGCTCTATGGACCCTCCATGGGCTGTGGGATGCAGTCGGATCGAGATACCTGTGACCAAGTCCTTATTGAGTCAATCCCAGCCCGTCTAGCTGCTGTCCATGCTGCACACGCAGTCACTCTGGAGATTAGCTGCTGATCATAGTAATGTGACTCAAGTGTGCAAAATACATACAGTAAAATTAAATATGACATTAAGTAGAAAAGAAAAACACAAACATTCATAGAAAAATGTGGCTATGAACTAGGATTTTTTTCCCCGCCAATGTTTGTGTTTTGAGTTGAAAACTATTTTATACAGACATTCTTTGAGATATATATATATTATATTATTATATATATTACACACAACAACCACACACACAAACTTTATATATATATTTTATAAATTATACATACCATATATAATATATAATAGTGTATATATATATATAAATTTACACATATATATATATATATATATAGAGAGAGAGAGAGAGAGAGAGAGAGTGAGTATGTATGTATGTATGTGTATATATATATATATATATATATATATATATATATATATATCTCAAAGTATGTCTGTATAAAATGTTATTCAACTCAAAACACAAAAACAGGGGTGGGGAAAAAAATCCTAGTTCATAGCCACATTTTTCTATAAATGTTTGTGGGGTTTTTTTCTACTTAATTTCATTTTTATATATAGTGTAAATCTGCAGTAAATCAGGACTTACCTTAAAAACTTCCACTTCTTCCAGGGTGATACCTTCAGTCTCCTCTGGACCTTTAGGCAGTATCATCACCTTCTGTACTGTACCCCGATCTGTAGATCATAGACAAGAGCGTACAGGTAAGCCACCCACAGATCAGCCATAATACTATATCTACAGCCTATTAGACTGCAAATAAGTGGGGACTCACCTGTCCCTAAAAACAGGACTGTGTATTCCCCATCAGCAGCCGGCACAGTGTCCACAGCAATACTAGTGTATGTGTAAGAGGCATCTGACAGCACAAGAAGGGGTCTTCTGTTGATGGGGTACACTGGGGTATACATGAGTGGGTGCGTGCGTACAAACCTCAGCACATCCTCCCCAAAAAGCTTACTGGAGTGGATGCCGGTGACGGAGAATCCTCCTGCACACTGCAAAATAAATCACAGTAAAAAAAATACCGTCTAGAAACATGAGCACAGAAATGATAAAAAAAAGAGAGCACAACATTTAACCTGGTCCAGCCCTCTCTCCACCATTCATGGCCTATGCACAGGACCCCCAGTGTCTGCTATCCCCATAGAAGTGAATGCATCTCATGCACCACTGGTCCATTGACCTCTATGGTGAAAGACGTCACCCCACCCCAAGTAATGCCTTACCCATAATTCTCTCTGTCTACTCTGATCGACGTCTAAGAGGGTTACACAGCACAGAGAATCATGGGAGCTAAACTCCTACCAATGACTTTGTGTGGACTATTTTAGGGAGGCAAAAGCAAAAATGATGTCATTCACTATAGGCTGCATTAAAAATGAACATAAAATAATATATTTCCTAAAATTCTTCATCTCTGCTCCCCTGAATTGTATTGACCCAGTGCATAGATAATCCCTGGCACCAAATAAAACCTCCGACGTGGAAGCGAACTGGGACTGGCTGTAGTATACTGGGATAAGGCAGAAATTCTCATGATGTAATGGGGAAACACTGCTTATACCCTTCTCTATCATGTTAATGCGACCTCACCAAAACTAAGCCTATATTTTAACAACGAGCTTAAAGGGAACCCCTGTCAGTAATTTTTTTGGGGGCAGCATGAAAGAGCCACAGGATTCCTTAACACATAAGGTATGTTGTACTCTGAAACAGGCAGAGGTGCACTAGTCCGAGGAGAAGAGTCCAATGGGCGGCTTCTTCCTGCCTGGGTCAGTTGTTTGTATATGGGGAGAGACCTGTAACTCAAAATTGTCCGGTGGTTTATCCTGCCCTGTCTGAGGGCAGGATGTGAAAGAAGAGAGAAGTGGGGGTTTTAAAATAGAGGAGGGAGCTGAGCTCGTGATATATGGGTTATTGATAGAGGAGAGGAGCGAGCTCTGTGTAAAGGGGTTTTATGATAGAGGGAGGGAGTGGCTCTGTGATATATTTGGGGTTTTATGATAGGGGAGAGGGGCTGAGTCTGTGATATATAGGGTTATATGATGAGGAGAGGAGCTGAGCTCTGGATTAAAAGGGTTTTTATGAAGGGGGGAGCTGAGCTCTGTGTTTAGGGTTATATGATAGAGGAGGGAGTGAGCTCGTGATTTAGGGTTTTTTATGAGGGAGAGGAGTGAGCTTGTGATATATGGGTTATATGATAGAGGGAGAGGAGCTGAGCTCTGTTGATATATAGGGTTATATGTAGAGGGGGGGAGCTGAGCTCGTGATATATAGGGTTATTGATAGAGGAGGGAGCTGAGCTTGTGATATATAGGGTTATATGAGAGAGGGAAAGCGGTCTGTGTTATAGGGTTATTGATAGAGGGAAAGGGGCTGAGTTTTGATATATAGGTTATATGTGAGGGAGGAGTGAGCTCTGTGATTATAGGGTTATATGAGGAGGAGAGGAGTGAGTCGTGATATATAGGGTTTAGATAGGGAGAGAAGCTGAGTCTGTGATTATGGGTTTTAGGATGAGGAGAGGAGCTGAGCTCTGTGATAATAGGGTTTAGGATAGAGAGGAAATGAGCTCTGTGATATATGGGGTTATAGGTGAGGAGAGAAGCTGAGCTCTGTGATTATAGGGTTATGGGGTCGAGGGGGGAGGTGAGCTCTGTGATTATAGGGTTATATGAGGAGGGGGGGACTGAGTTGGGATATATGGGTTTTTGATAGAGGAGAGAGTGAGCTTGTTTATTAGGGTTATGGATAGAGGAGAGGAGCTGAGCCTTGTTATAGGGTTTGGATAGAGAAGAAAGCTGAGTTGTGATTATGGGGTTTTGGGTAGAGGAGAGAAGTGAGCTCTGTGATTATAGGGTTATAGGATCGAGGGGGAGGAGTGAGTCTGTGATATATAGGGTTATTGGGTCGGGGAGAGAAAGTGAGCTTGTGATTTAAAAGGGGTTTTATGATCGAGGGAGAGAAGCGAGCTCTGTGATATATGGGTTTTTGATAGAGAAGAGAAGCTGAGCTTGTGAATATAGGGTTATGGATTGAGGAGAGGAGCTGAGCTTGTGATTATGGGTTATGGATGAGGAGAGGAGCTGAGCCTTTTGTTATAGGGTTTATGACGAGGGGGAAGTGAGTTGTGATATTAGGGTTATATGTAGGAAAGAATGAAAAATTGTGATATATAGGGTTATAGGTAGGGGGAGAGGGCTTAGCTCTGTGTATAGGGTTATATGATAGAGGGAGAGAAGCTGAGCTCTGTGATATATAGGGTTATATGATAGAGGAGAGGAGCTGAGCTCTGTAATATATAGGGTTATATGATAGAGGGAGAGAAGCTGAGCTCTGTGATATATAGGGTTATATGATAGAGGAGAGAAGCTGAGCTCTGTGATATATAGGGTTATATGATAGAGGAGAGAAGCTGAGGTCTGTGATATATAGGGTTATATGATAGAGGAGAGAAGCTGAGCTCGGTGCTCTCGCTGAGCTCCTTTCCTCCATCATATAACTCTATATATCACAGAGCTCAGCTCCTCTCCTATATCATATAACCCTATATATCACAGAGCTCAGCTCCTCTCCTCTATCATATAACCCTATATACCACAGAGCTCAGCTCCTCTCCCTCTATCATATAACCCTATATACCCCAGAGCTCATCTCCTCTCCTCTATCATATAACCCTATATATCACAGAGCTCAGCTTCTCTCCTCCTCATATAACCCTATATATCACAGAGCTCAGCTCCTCTCCTCTATCATATAACCCTATATATCACAGAGCTCAACTTCTCTCCTCTATCGTATAACCCTATATATTACAGAGCTCAGCATAAACCACCAGGCAGGTTCGCTTTGAGTTTAGTCAGGCAGAGAGAAGCCACCCACTAGACTCGTCTCGTCAGACTGGCGTGCTTCTCCCCATGCCCAGCTCAGAGTAACACCCACCTGCTGCAATGAGGTAGCCTGCGGCTGTTTCATCCTACCTGTAGGTCAGGCAGCATGAAAACCCTGACAGATCCCCTTTAAGCACGAATATCGCCACCAATAGCGCACCATTGTGTCACTCAGACTCTCATATTGTCATAACGTATCTCACCGCTCCAGGTCGGGGATAGGGTGTTTTCCCTGTATACGCAGTCATCTGGTACCCATGTCCCTCCTTGTGTGCGAACGGCCCATTAAACACTGCACGGATGTCAGCAAGAGAGAACACACAGACGGCAGAGCCCCGGAACACGGAACTAAGAGACGCACAGAGACAGAGACATTAGGAAACCAGGGTGAACCCGAGAGACCACACACCGGGGTGACAACACAGCCATGTACCATGCCAGCGAGGACACCATCTACCAGGCAGGGTGCACACTCCATGCAGGGCGGGCAAACCATGTAGTAAACAGCATAAGACACATACAGTATATCTGAGACCAAGACACAGAGGAGAGAAGAGACAAAGCAACAAAAACTATCGCTTAAAGGCTGTGATGTGCGCACTCACCCTATGGTGGTGAACACCCCATAAATCAGGGGGTTCTGCTTGTCCTGAGTCTGCTGGATGAAGATATCACCTATAAGAAGACACAACATGAGATATATATGAAGGTATGAAACACAAGCAGATAATCTACCAATAACACCCACAAATGTATAGGGGTCTATTACTGTACAATATTATTTGGTTCTGGGACGACCATTAAAAACTATAACTATATGGAACACTGGTGATTGGTTCTATAGGCCAAAAATGTCACTAACACAATGGAAAAAAAAAACAGATACTAATCCAGATAAAGCAAGTCCATATATAAATATAACACGAGACAGAGAAAAAGAGAGAGAGAGAGAAAAAGAGAAAGAGAGAGAGAAAAAGAGAAAGAGAGAGAGCAAAAGAGAAAGAGAGAGCAAAAGAGAAAGAGAGAGCAAAAGAGAAAGAGAGAGAGCAAAAGAGAAAGAGAGAGAAAAAGAGAGAGAGAGAGAAAAAAAGAGAGCGAGAGAAAGAAGAGAGAGAGAAAAGAGAGAGAAAAAGAGAGAAAGAAAGAAAAAAAGAGAAAAAAGAAAAAGAAAGGGGAAAAAGGAAAAGAGAGAAAGCGAAGAAAAAAGAGAAAGAGAGAGAAAAAGAGCGAAAAAGAGAGAGAGAGAAAAAGAGCGAGAGAAAGAAAAAGAGAAAGAGCGAGAAAGAAAGAGAGAGAGGAAAAAGAGAAAGAAAGAAAAAAAGAGAGAAAGAGAGAGAGAAAAAGAAAGCTGCTGGAGGATTGAATGACTTTCTATGATGAGGACAGGAGCTTCTTTAGGTCATGTAGTTTATACTCTGTGAACCAGAGAAAAAGAAAATGGGGCCCTCGTCTGGTGCCTAAAGGAGTCACTCATCCTGGCACATGTAAGAGCAGTACAGGACATGTAGTACCGCACTGTACTGTAGGGAGGAGTTACTAGACCGCCAATTACTGCACGCACCTCACTAATACATGTAAGAGCAGTACAGGACATGTAGTACCGCACTGTACTGTAGGGAGGAGTTACTAGACCGCCAATTACTGCCTGCACTACATGAATACAAAGATATTACAAATAAAAATTTTCATGGTACACAGTTGGATCATCCACCAATCGCATTTGCCGCAGATCAGCAGTGTCTGTGACATTGTATGTGTAGTGGGTATCAAGATACAATGTCCCAGGAGAGTCCATTGTATGCTGGAAATATTGTATCCTGAGGCCATTGTAACTTAAGGGGTTGCTGTACTTGAGAACATCGAGGAAATGGAATTCCCCAAAATACTAGTCGGACGACACCTTCATGGTAAGAACCACTGTTGAGGACACTGGCATATGGCTGACCTTGCCCGATAGGTTGCTGTAGGCTGCACTGCAATGAAATGTAGTCCATGCCCCAAATGAAAAGTCCTTCATAACATCCATATTCCCTTATATAGTACTATTTATAGGGGTTGCCCTGATGGGGCGCCCTTTTGAGTTTAGTGTGTTACCCAGCCCTGAATTGCTGGTGACTACTCCAGTAGTGTTAGTGGTATATACACCTGCACCACAGTTTGCTTTACAGCACAGTTCAATGAAAATTACAGCAAGGACTAATTATGAAGACCTTATCTTGCTTCCAGAGATACTGCATGCTTAACCAGTTAGAAAACCGAAAAATCCATACTCACCTCTGACCTGACCTCCATTCAAGCAACGCATCTGCAGATCCTTCACCCGAGTCTTCTGTTCCCCCGTGGTCAGATCTTAGGCACCGCAGCAGCTGATTGGCTGCAGAGGTCACATGACACTGCCTGACATCACTGATTGGAGCCTTCACTTCTGAATGGTGATAATGGGCATTGTCACATGACTGCTGTAGCCAATTAAAAGCTGCAGTGTGCACACGCTGACAACCCGAACACAACAGAAGACCCAGGGAGAGGACCGGCAGACGCATCTAAGGAATACATGTCAGTATTAAAAAAGGGGAAGTGTCCTGTTTTCAATATACCACTTGGTATCTGGAGTGTGTTGCTGGAGGTCAACCCCCGATCTTGGATACATCGCCACCCTGCTGAGTGGAGACTGACATCGACTTGTGGTCATTATTCTTTTTGCCTCCTTCTGTGGGGGGACCCGCGCACCCCTGGACATTCCCCCCCCCCCCCCTCCCCTCTCCCTCTTTTTTTTTTTGATTACTTTTCTTTCTCTTACTTTTTCTCCTCTAGGATGTCTTAGACGCCACATTTGAATAGGTTGGCCCTTTAATGAAAAAAGAAACTGCATTGTTCCTGGCATCGTTTGCTTTCTATTTGGTTCTGGCATTGCTCTGTTGTTGTGTTTTGAACATGCTTGGAACTCTGTTATTTTTGTCCTGTAATCTGCCGGACATGACATGTTGTTTTATGCTAGATAATTGTAGTTCCACCATTTCTCTGTTTATATTAGAAATATTTACAGAGGGTACATATATGTGTGTATATATATATATATATAATAAAATATAATATATATATATATATATATATATATATATATATATATATATATATATGTATGTATATTTAACCTTTCTTACATCCGCTCTTCTCCCTACTTTCCCCTCCCATCCCTTCCCCTTTCCTGATTTGTCTTTGTTCTTTCCCCACGTTGGGGGTATTGTTTGTTTGTGCTTAACATTTTGAAAACGCTAATAAAAATAACATACAAAAAAAAAAAAGGGGGGGGGGAAGTGGCTGACTCCCTTAATTGCAGTTTCCTGTATGTCAGCAACTTGACAATTTTTATGCTCATTGTCTTTGGATGTATGACCTAGGAATTGTGTGCAATATAAAATTTGATCTACTATATCCTGGGCAAATGCATATGGCAGAAAATTAAGGGGGCAAGCCAGGAAGGAAAAAACAAGGAGCTTAGTAGAACACCTACAAGCCTAAATTTAATTAAGTCATATTAAGAAGGAAAACTGCAGGTCTGTATGTCTGGAATTTTGGAGTGTTTGCTTTGTTTGATATTACAGGCGGTCAATGCTTAGCCTAATACACTAGTTCATCTGTTAGATATTGGGCACCTGTGCCCTCCTAATCATTTAAGCCATTGACTGCTCCTCGTTATTGTTTATCACTATATCTGTCTCATGTGCTTTAAGCTTTTTTGATTACTATAATTTCTCAGACGCACCAAAACCCTACCCCTGCCTTTACGGGTTTTTTACGTCACTCAAAGCTGCGGTGTCAGTAATCGCTCCCTTAAAGCACTTACCATGAGACTAACTCCGTGTTGGCGAAATCAGTGTTTGTCGCCTGTTTTAACATTGTTATTTTATTCTGCACTAGCACTGTCTCACTTTGAAAATACTGTATTGCCTTGTTTATTACTTTCATTCTTCTATGTGAGTTTTTTATGTCTTGAAAAATAAAACTTTTAAATATGAAAAAAAAAAAAAAAAGAAAGAAGGAAAACTCCCTTAAAAGGGTTTATGGAGATTGTTATCTCTCACAAGATTACAGATAAAGCCATGCTTTTCAGTCCTCACAGCACTTGTACCTTTTGTTCAGTGAAGCTAATCTTCTTAGATATTATTAGTTTGCTTTGATCTCATTCAGTCAGTGGGGTGAAGGCACTCCTTTCTCTCTGTAATCAGATAACAGACGTCCCGCTCTCAGCCAATCAGATAACAGACGTCCTGCGCTCAGCTAATCAGATAACAGACGTCCCTGCTCTCAGCCAATCAGATAACAGACGTCCCTGTTCTCAGCCAATCAGATAACAGACGTCCCTCTCTCAGCCAATCAGATGACAGACATCCCCGCTCTCAGCCAATCAGATAACAGACGTCCCTCTCTCAGCCAATCAGATGACAGACATCCCCGCTCTCAGCCAATCAGATAACAGACGTCACTGCTCTCAGCCAATCAGATAACAGACGTCCCCGCTCTCAGCCAATCAGATAACAGACTCCCTGTTTCTCAGCCAATCAATAAACAGACGCCCCCCTTTGCTCTCACCCCAAATCAGAAACGACGGACCCGGGTTCTCACAATCAGATAACAGACGTCCCTGCTCTCAGCCAATCAGATAACAGACATCCCTGCTCTCAGCCAATCAGATAAGACGTCCCCACTCTCAGCCAATCAGATAACAGACGCCCCCGCTCTCAGCCAATCAGACAACAGACGTCCATCTCATATGCAGGTAACCATAGAAACCTGTGTGTACTTCAGAGCACGTAAATAATACTCCTATCTCATGACTAAAGGAAAATCTATTGACCAATGTATTTAGAAAAAGTCTTCATTTAACTGTCCCTTTATGTTGAAAGCTAATCTTTGTAGTAAGAAAACCCCTTTTAAGTCCTACCCATTCTCTTCTATAAGGAGGTCTGTCTTAAATAATACACACTCAAATCACCAAAAGAGCAAGTCCATTGACAGGCACTAGAAAGCTTTGCCAAGACTTGCGGTGACTCAAGTGGTGTCATGGGGAGTTCATTACTTGTACATAGAGTAACATTTGTAAAAGATGAAATAAGCCCTTGCTCCGCACCCCTCCCCGCGGTATAAATGTCAGCTGGGTTAAGCACAGCAATATACACTGGGGTCAGATGAGAAGAATGAGAAAAACAAAAAAAATTAGATTTTTAGAATTTTTTTCCAGCTAAACAAAGATGTAACGTGACTAACGACAACCATAAGACTTGTGTGATTGGTAACATTTGGTCGCGCCCCAAGGTCTCCGATCAGGACCATTATGTATTATACCAGAACATGCTCCTTTGTTTAGCAGCTCTCCTCGCTCATTTGTCTCTGCACAGCTCCGAGCCCTTAGGCGTAATTCACACAGGCGTCTTCCCATCGCGGAGCAGCCAATTAAACAGCAGAAGTGATGGCGCAAGTGAAATACCAAGGAAGAGGTAACTCGAGTACAAATCTGTTTTTTTTGGCTGCTTAATTGGCTGCTGTGATGGAAAAAAAAATGTCTCCTGTCAATGGAGCACAACACATGCAGTGCAAACTGTTAATGAGTAATCTGTAACCGCTACCGCTCCGGTCCTGACGGCAATGTCACCTCTGCTCTACAGACGCTGTGCTGGGATGTGCTGGGGATGTGCTGGGGGGGGGGAATCCTGCTGTCAGCAGATAAGTACATCAGCTCCCTCACTATTACAGTGCAGGAAATAAATTGCAAAACAAAGCTTTCTCCAATAAAAATATACATTTTTCTAAGTCTAATCCTACTTACAGGGGTTTTGAGATATCTTAAAAATTATAGAGTTGGGCTACTACTGTATCTCGTATTTTAATGGGATATTAAAAGGATAGGCCATCAAAGTGTGATAGGTGCAGGTTCTCAAAAGTCTTGGTACAAAACAGAGACAATCCAATAGCAGAATCTCTACTAGCACTAAAAACAGTCAAAAGGAACTTAGAAATTATGGGAAAAGCAGTTCTGCTACTTTAGATACATGAAAATTTGAGGTTCTTAGTGTACACTTTTGATCAAAACTGTAATAAGCCCAGCTGCCACGACAAGGCGACCCCAATACAGATGGGGACCTATTCTATTGTTACCTCTCTTGGTTGCCTATTCAGACCTCCACATTTCAAGGAGAGATTGTAGCTGGAATCTTCTTTCCCTGAAAGGTGGAGGTCTGAATAGGCACCAAGAGAGGTAACGATAGAGTAGGCCCCCATCTGTATTGAGGTCGCCAACGGCAGGTGGGCTTATTACAGCTTTGATGAAAAGACTAAGAAAACACAAAGGGCTGGTTCACACGGCGTATTCGAGCCGTAATTGCGGGACGGATTTCGTCCGCAATTCCGGCTTGAATAAGGGGCGGTGCGGGGGCGCAGTTCCCCGTCCCCCTAGACATGCGTATCCCGCCGGGATAATGAACATGTCACTTTCTACCCCCGCGGCGGATTCGCCGAGCGAGGAGAAGAGACGGAATCCATAGTTCTCTATGAGGACTGTGGATTACCGTAGTTACTGGGACGGATTGGAGCTGTACTGCAGTGCAAATCCGGCGCGCAGTACGGCTCCAATCAGTCCCAGAATAAGTCGTGTGAACGGCCCCAAAGGGTGACATGTATGTATTTTGGCGCCCAGGTGCCCTGGAAACTCAAATATGCAATTAGGCTCCAGGAAAGAAAGCTAGATTTATGCTGCCACGTATTGAAAGTAGCTTTTCTTACAGCCACATCCGACCCACTGAAGAACCCTGAATGGGAATTTTAAGCTAAGTCAATAGCTTCATGGAAAAGTTACTGGGAGACTTTCCCCTACAGAGAAATTATTGACATGGCTCAAAATCCTCAGTCATGTTTCAAGGCTCTTCAATGGTTATGGCTGTAAAGGATGCTACTTCCAAAATGTGTCACCAGAGACCCAGCTCTCTTCTCTAGAACCTATTTGCAAAATGCAAATGTGAGAAAACATTATCATCCAGATAATCATTTCACTTCCTGCTCCAGCAACAAAGTTGAGCTAAATAAAGCGAAGGGCAAAAGGGCTTCACATTTTTTCTGTATAAGGGTAATGCACCTAAATCCTGTCATTATGTAATTATTATCTATCACAATTTGCATAGTATTAATATCCACACAGGCAGTCCTCTAGTTACAAGTACTTCATATTAGCATTCTTTTGTACAGGCAGTCCCCGGGTTATGAACGGGATAGGAACTGTAAGTTGGTTCTTAAAGGGGTTGTCTCACTATGAAGATCATAGTTGAAAATGTGGGGACCAAAAATCTAAGGATGTACGTCCTTGGATACTATTGGCAAAGTGCTACGGTTTTAGAGAACGGGCTGGTTTACATGTGCTTAGCAACGGTGTTTGTTTACTGGTCAGGGAAGCATTCTGTCCTGCCCAGGTCGTACACATGCAAAGGAAAGGCAGTTAAGAGGAGGGGCAGGGATGTGTGTATTGGCAGGCAAGGAGGAGAAGCAGTGAAAGGACATGCAGGGTGGTTGTGTATATTGTATCCTCTTCACTGCTTCTCCTCCTTGCCTGCCAATACACACATCCCTGCCCCTCCTCTTAACTGCCTTTCCTTTGCATGTGCACGACCTGGGCAGGACAGAATGCTTCCCTGACCAGTAAACAAACACCGTCCCCACATTTTCAACTATAATCTTCGTAGTGAGACAACCCATTTAAGTTGAATTTGTATGTAAGTCGGAACAGGTATATTTATTAAATTTAACCCCAGCACAAAAGTGTTTTTTTTAGTTTTGGATAGTGCAGGGAAGGGTTTTTACATTTGTTTTGCTGTCTGTGCCCCTGTTAAGAATATTTCACCTCATTTTCACCTCATGTGCTGCTGTGGCATGCTGGAACTTGTCGTTCCACAGCTACTATCTGCTGTGGAACATGGAACTACAAGTGCCAGCATATCCCCAAGTCTCCATTTGGAACTAGGGGACAGATGTAAGTCGGAACGGTGTAAGTCGGGGACTGCCTGTACTTGGTTTCCTGCTATTTATCATTACTCACGTAGCTGATCAAATGAGGTTTCCACTCCATCCGGACCAATGACAGAGCACACAAGCCTTGCCTTGAGGAAGGATGTCCATTTTCCGACCAGTGACCGCATTCCACCCTCATCATTCTGAAATAAGAGCCGGAGGTTGACAACAGTATCTCCAGCATACAATGTCAACACACACAAAAATTAAAGGTAACCGCATCCTCACCAAACAAACCCGTGCAATACGCGATACCACGGCGGGGCCACTCTCCCCCTCCAGACTCCTTTCTCGGAATAAGATGTAGAGCTTGTCGTCTTCTTTGAAGCTGCTCTCGGACACCACCAGTGATCCCACAAACACAGGGTCTGGTAAAAGAAAAATGGGATTATGTATCAGGGATTGGTAACACAAGCCCAGTTGGACCCAGGCCAAGGGCTACATTTGCAGTTAAAGAGGATCTGTGACTTCTCCTGACCTGTCTGACATAGTGATTCCTTGAGTTCCCCATGAAATTACAATTCTGGAGCCTCTTCTCTTATATCTCTGTGTTGTGCTGTTCCTCTGTTATTCCTCCAAGAAATGTCATGCTGAATGTGTCAGATGGGTGTTACCAATTGAGGGGTGGGGGTTGTCCCTGCACAGCCTGGCATTGCCAAATCAGTGCTGACCGTCAGTGTGCGCAGGAATACACCCTCATTAATAACACCCATCTGACAGATTCAGTCATACATTTCCAGGAGGAATAACAGAGGAGCAGCAGAACACAGAGATATAAGAGAAGAGGCTCCAGAATTGTAATTTCATGGGGAACAAAGATTTACTTAGACATGTACGGGGATGTCACAGGTTCTCTTTGAGGCTATGTTCACACGGCTTAACTGTGGGGCATACAGTACGCCCTGCAATTACGCCGGGTGTCCGGTGTGTACTCCCGCAACGCCGGGTGGGTGGGGTTTGGCCTGCTGGCCCATAGACTGTCATAACTCGCAGCCCGTAAGCGCCGTGAATAATTGACATGTCAATTATCTCCCACTCGTACAAAACGATCGTATTGTACGCCCGGGGAGAGGAGGCGTAATCCATCGTTCTCTAAGAGAGCTGTGGATTACTGTAATGACTGGGACGCATTTTGCTCATATTAGAGCGCAGTACGCTCGCATTACGTGGCGAAATGAGTCCCAAAATAAGCCGTGTGAACTTGCCCTAAGGGTATGTTCACACGGCTTTTCCGTGGCATATAGAGGTGCATACTGTGCACACCGCTATACGTCTGCTGTTTTATAAGTACGCGCTGGACATCACATACTTCTAAAGTGCTATGGCCCAGCCCCCATTCATTCTCCCTTTCCCCGGCGACGTCACGTCTTTCTTTGGGCGCTCTGTACGCACCGGCAAATGGGCAGTAAAATCATTGTACTCAAGGAGTGCTATGATTTTATCATATTTGCAGGGCTTACTTCAGGGATACCGCAGCGCAATTACATACTGAAGTATGCCCCATAAATACGCCATGTGAGCATACCCTAAGTCATAACTACACTGTCCTACGTGGCACTTGCATGTATTTCCTGTATGGGTTATATACAAATCTACCCAGCTTTGTGGATCTTGATGACATTTCTAAATACCCTTTATGCTAACCAGATTCTGACTAAGGCTATGTCTACACAGCACTGTTAAAATCGCCGGACCACTGTTTTTGGCGCAGCTTTGCACCAAAAACCATGTTCGGTTTTCAGATTTGCCGTCGGCCCCATACATTGAAAGTATGGGCATCTGATGGCAATCCCATGGAGGATCCAGCAGGAATGAAAGTCTGGCAGATTTTAAAGCCGACTGTAAAAAAAAAATCTGTGCCGCGAATTTTCATTGCGGTCTACACAGCGCCGGGTACAGTCGGATTTTCAGAGGACTCTAAATACTGAATCCGCTGAAAATCCGACGAGAATCCAGTGCTGTGTAAAAATAGAAAAAAGAAAAAAAAAAGCCAGCTCACCGTGTAAGTAATTAGAAGCTGCACCGCTTACACTCTGGAGGTGTATTAAAGTGATTCCAGTTAGAAAGGACGCCAGCAGCACTCCATATCCATGAACATATAATCCTTTAATGGTGCCAAAAGGTAGTACATAACGTGGAAATTGCACAGGTAGAAACTGCTGATGCGTTTCGAGCCGAAATCTCTATGACTACGAGCCAAATGCAGCTCGAAACGCGTCAGCAGCTTCTACCTGTGCAATTTCCACGTTATGTACTACCTTTTGGCACCATTAAAGGATTATATGTTCATGGATATGGAGTGCTGCTGGCGTCCTTTCTAACTGTGTAGACATAGCCTAAAGCAATACTTTTCTCTAATGACATCAGTAGCATCACACAAACTCTTTTGCAACCGTGCCACCAGCAGCCAGGTATTCACACATCTCTAGGGGTAATTTATAATTTAGGAAAAATCATTCAGTTGCTCCTACAGGTATTTTTTGCACATTACAATATCAGTGAGGTTCACAGAAACAAGTCATACGGACATATTACCATTTAGCCAACGAGAGTCGTATTGTTCTGTGCGGATTGGAAGTTTGTGACCCATTGTGCGGAAAACTGCAGAATCTGTTCCCATGTAGTCCACCTGCACCCCAGCATACAGGACCCCATCTGTACAATAGAATATGGTTTTACTTTGTACCAGATGTTCTCATACAAATGTGGACAAAAAGTTGGTTATTGGTTGCCTAAAAGTGATGGAACTCACCAACGATGGTGGCCATGTTTTCTTGCTTTGGATCATAGGGGCACCTCCCTTTTCCAGATTCGTGAGAACCGGAAATAATTCGGAAAACATAGTCCTAGGACAGAGAAGAAGGGTCATTTGTGTTTGACATGACTTTGAGCGTGAGCACAATCAAAATGGAAGAGCAGCATTGAAGCTTTGATCTTCCTAATCTCCTCATTTTGCCACTCGGCAAAATCATACTCTAATAATAATAATAATAATAATCTTTATTTATATAGCGCCAACATATTCCGCAGCACTTTACAAATTCAAGGGTAAACATACAGTCATTACACATTAAAAGTACTTACAGATGAGACACAAGGTGTGAGGGCCCTGCTCGTGAGAGCTTACAATCTATTAGGGTGTATGGGTGAAACATACGGTAAGAAGTGCCAAGTTTTACAATGTCCAGCCTTGTTTCATAAATAGGGGTTGGTTTACATGAAAAATGGATGAACCTGCCACCCAGACTGTACATCTATATACAGATAAGTGCCTGTGAGGGCCCTAGTGTAGGGAGTGACAGATGTGGTGATAGCAGTTAGGATCTTGGGGGGCCAGACCGAGAAGATGTATTTTCAGGGCCCTTTTAAAAAACTGTGAGGTTGTGAATGTGCCTGATCGCCCCGGTAGCATATTCCAGAGAATTGGTGCCGCACGTGTGAAATCTTGTAGACGGGCGTGAGAGGTTTCAGATAAATTGAAAGTGTAAACCTGATATCAGCAGCAGAGCGGAGAGAGCGGGTCGGGTGGTAGACAGAGACGAGGGAGAGATGTATGGGGGGTGCAGCGCTTTGGAGAGCTTTATGGGTGAGAGTGATGAGTTTATACTGTATCCTGTACTGGATGGGCAACCAGTGCAGTGACTGACACAGGGTAGAGGCGTCAGTATAGCGGCTGGAGAGAAAGATACTGTAAGGCCATGTCCTCATGCCACCAGTTTGCGGCCAGTTTTTCAGACTTTTTGCGGTTTTGCAAACCGTCTGAAAAACCGGACGCAAACTTTTACACAGGGCTCTATGGAAAACCCGTGCAGCAGTCCCCACTGAAGTACAAGTTCATTCTTCCGTCCGGTTTTCGGAAGGAATATGAACATGTCAATGAGAAGGGTGAGGGCTTTTCTCCGCTCATCGCAGAGAAAAGCCGCCCCCCCCCCTGCGGCCATGTGCATGGCACGAAAACAGGACAAATACCGGTCGGATAAACCATCCGGTATTTGTCCTGTGCCGTGGGGACGTGCCCTAAGGCGGACTCGAAGCTCACAATGAGCCGGCCTCAACACTCAGGGAGATAGCTGCGCTTCTGCAGTTCTCCCTGTTCTTTTCTATTGAAGTTCCGCAAAGAGCTGGGCAATCCTGCTCAAAACTCCCATAGTCATTAATGAAGGAGAATTGCACAAGTGCGACCATCTTCCCATTTGCAGAGACCAGTTTGTAGCAAGTTGAGCGCTGGCTTGAAAAAATGAATTATGTCAAGTGGCCGAACCCATTTAAAGGAAATGCTGCAAAAAATACAAGCTGCAGATTTACCTGTGGTTTGGCGCATATAAAATCTGCAGTGGATTATTTTATTCATTCAGATATTGCTGTTATATTCCACCACACTATACAGATACAGCCTTCATTCACATTGTTCCCTGCTTTGATTGGGTTCACAATCTAAATTCCAGATTAAACTATCAGTATGTGTTTTGGAGCGTGTGGGAAACTGAAGTACCTGGAGAAAACCCCATATACACACGGTGGGAACATATAAACTCCATCCAAATGTTGCCTATGGTGGAATTTAAACTCAGGGCCCCAGTGCTGCCAACCAACAGTACCAACAAGGTAAGTGAAAGAGCTTCAACAAAATCTTGTCCGCATGCTGCAGGAATGTAACATGAAAGTTAGCAGGCTGTGCAGATTTTGGAATCTGCATCATGTCAATTTCAGCTGCAGATTTTCACCCTTCTCAATGTAGCAGGGTAGCGTTACCCGGTGTGTGTGGGGGGGGGGGGGGGGGGGGGGAATATTCTCCTTGAGGAGAACACCTTGAAGGTGTAGGGAGACTCTTAGACCATGTAACGTTCCCTGGGAAACATGCAAATAAGCTCTGGGAAAGAGAGGTCTCTGTTGTCACCTAATGAAAGCAGCTTCCCTTACAGCCACATCCAACTCAATAAAAAGCCTTGAAGTATGACTGGGGATTTTAAGCCAAGTCCATAACTCCTACATAAGGAAAAATCTCCCATCAGCAGGCTGCTGTACCTACGGGCAACATGTATAAACTTTGACACTGACAGACCAGATCTAAATCGCTTTAAAGGGGTTGTCTCACTACAAGCATTGCTGCTTTTTATGTTAATGATCTTACAAAAACAAGTCACTTTGCAATATGTGTCCCTTAACAGTGTCCTACCTATTCCTAGCTATCCCCTCTTGTATGGGCTGCATCAGCTCCTCAGGTCACTATGGCTACAGACCTGTTCGATCTCTCCTGGTAGGCTGCAAGCACTGGTTGCTATAGCTACAGACCTGTTCAATCTCTCCTGATAGGCTGCCAGTGCTGGTCGCTACAGCTACAGACCTGTTCCATCTCTCCTGATAGGCTACCAGTGCTGGTCGCTACAGCTACAGACCTGGCATCCTCAGCAGCTCATCACTGCAGGCCAATAGTAGCCAGTAGAAGCCAATAAATTAAAAAATGAAACTGATAAAAAAAAGGACTGAGATATGAAGAATCGATATAGTGAGACAACCCCTTTAAGGCAGTGTAGAATGCGACAGAATGTATGAAGCTGTTCTTCTGCCGGTCATACATACAGGGCAGTGTAGAGCCAATACCACAAGTCTGGCTCAGGCACCACCTTTACCCTGGTCTGTACTCCTGCAGGTCATACATACAGAGCAGTGTAGAGACAATACCACAAGTCTGGCTCAGGCAGCACCTTTACCCTGGTCTGGCTGTTCTTCTGCAGGTCATAAATACAGGGCAGTGTAGAGGCAATACCACAAGTCTGGCTCAGGCACCACCTTTACCCTGGTCTGTTCTTCTGCAGGTCATACATACAGGGCAGTGTAGTGCCAATACCACAAGTCTGGCTCAGGCACCACCTTTACCCTGGTCTGTTCTTCTGCAGGTCATACATAGAGGGCAGTGTAGAGCCAATACCACAAGTCTGGCTCAGGCACCACCTTTACCCTGGTCTGTTCTTCTGCAGGTCATACATACAGGGCAGTGTAGACAATACCACAAGTCTGGCTCAGGCACCACCTTTACCCTGGTCTGTTCTCCTGCAGGTCATACATACAGGGCAGTGTAGAGGCAATACCACAAGTCTGGCTCAGGCACCACCTTTACCCTGGTCTGTTCTTCTGCAGGTCATACATACAGGGCAGTGTAGACAATACCACAAGTCTGGCTCAGGCACCACCTTTACCCTGGTCTGTTCTTCTGCAGGTCATACATACAGGGCAGTGTAGAGCCAATACCACAAGTCTGGCTCAGGCACCACCTTTACCCTGGTCTGTTCTTCTGCAGGTCATACATACAGGGCAGTGTAGAGACAATACCACAAGTCTGGCTCAGGCACCACCTTTACCCTGGTCTGGCTGTTCTAACTGTTTGGCATCAAAGATTCCTAAATGTGTCTAATTCTATGAATGTAGTGCGACGCCCCCAGAATTGCACAAATCTTTGGCACACTAAAAACTGTCGCTGAGGCGCTTATCGTGCCAAAGTTTGCAGTGCGACTGTTCATACATCTATAGAACAGGGCTAATACAGCTTTTTGACGCCAGAAAACTGGTGCAGCCCCGTTCTTACATGTCGCCCTAGGTGTTTACCCTTCGTTAGTGTAGAGCAGGGTTTTGGCATCGAAGGTAAAATTTCGCTTGAAGAGAGCACTACAAAGATGTAGGGAGACTCAAACTATGTAATGTTGCAGGATGAAATCCGCAGATCTAGCAAGTATTCGCCTCAGATTGGCAATCAGCCAAGTGTAACCCAGCTTCATACAGAAACTTGGCACCAAAAGAAATGAAAATGTAACTGTAAAGATGGGAATGTATTTGAGTTGCTCCCTGTTTTCGCTGTAGTAACCATCGTCGATCACAAGATGGTGCTGCAATTCTGAAACTAAAAACAAAGCCTGAAACCTCTAAAGATATGTGAAAGGGTTTAAAGGCAGAATATTTTCGAGAAGGCCATAGATTGTCTACAGTGAACTCGTAGATCAGTGACATCACCTGTCCGCCACAGTGATGTCACTCCAGGGATCTTGTCTCATTCCTCACCTCTGACCTCCAGCCCCGGTAGATTAGGGTGCACTGAGGCTGATAAGCACCCGTCCCACAGGCGTAGAGATGTGTTCGGTTCAGTGGCTGAATGACACGCAGATAGTTGGCGCACTCATCCTATGGGATAAATATGATAGAAGAAGTAAGACAACTGACCTTACAGTACAAATGTTGTATTTAGAACAAAAAACAAATTAACAAAATTAAGCGATATTTATGTCTAGTTTATACTTAAAGCAAATGCTTATGGGAAAAAAGTTGAGGAGCTCCACAGCACCCTCTATTGGATCTAGTTATCCTCAGTTCACATGTAGCTCGCAGGAGCCTAGCAATGTGAAAGGGATTGAGCCAAACCAGTTAAGTTCAACTTACAGACAGCTGTTTCGGGGTATTTGCCCCTCATCAGTACAGTGTAGAACTTAATGGTTGGCTGGGTGAGAGGCAAGAGTGGTTTCGAAAGGGGAAAAATCTCTCCGTGAGGAGAGGGACCATAAATTGGTCGGTGTGACGAAGGGCAAATACCCCGACCAATTTATTGGTTCCTCTCCTCAAGGAGAGATTTAACCCCTTTAGAATGCACTCTTGACTCTCAACCAGCCAACAACTAAGTACTACACTGCACTGATGAGGGGCAAATACACCTAAACTGATGTCTGTAGTTGAACTTAACTGGATTGGCTCAAATCCCTTTCACATTCCTAGGCTCGTGCGAGCTACATGTGAACGGAGGATAACTACATCCAATAGAGGGCGCTGTGGAGCTCCTCAACTCTTTTCCCATAAGCCTTTGCTTTATCCAAAACAGTCAGTGAGGTCTGAATGGCAAGTAAATCCTCACACCGACCAATTTATTGGTTCCGTTCCTCAAGGAGAGATTTTTCCCCTTTTGTAGTTTATACTTGAATCCACTATGAATCCAGTAATAAAGAGCTGGACACTGGTGTGTTACTGCCTATGAATATGGATAAGGATTGCTTCACTGCACAGATATATCACAACATGTAATATGTAACATTACATTTGAGTCCTGGTTATACTTCATAATCTGATTTGTGATAATCCAGACAAATGGGATAAAAAAAAAAAAAACAACTCGGAGAGGCCAGTTTCAGAAGAAAAGACAATGACCCTCCTGATGCAATGTGTTAATGCAAAAAAATAAATAAAAATATATATATACTGTGTATGTATATACAATTGAAACCCAAAGTTTTCATACACTATATAAAAAGCCCCATCTGCAGGTTTTTCTCACAATCTGACATGAAATCAGAATAAACCTTCCCCGTTTTAAGTCATACAGTCATATGAAAACGTTTGGGCACCCCTATTAATCTTAATCATTTTTAGTTCTAAATATTTGGGTATTTGCAACAGCCATTTCAATTTGATATATCTAATAACTGATGGACACAGTAATATTTCCGGATTGAAATGAGGTTTATTGTACTAACACAAAATGTGCAATATTAGTTATTAGATATATCAAATTGAAATGGCTGTTGCAAATACCCAAATATTTAGAACTAAAAATGATTTAGATTAATAGGGGTGCCCAAACTTTTTCATATGACTGTATATATCTACGACTTAGTTTATGACTAAGTCATATATATTTATATATAATATATATATATATATGACTTTTTACATGTACAATATATAATTTTTAATCATAATTATAATATACATAGTGTGTATATATATATATGTATATATATTATATAGTCTTAGAAGTAGACAGTGATGATAGGTAAAGTTTAAAGATTACGTTCATAGGAGTTGGATCCACAGAAGGTTCCTCACAGCTGACCCACAGTCTAAAATCTACACCAGTGATGCGGATATAATCGCATATTTGCTGTGCCATGTGGATTAAGTACTGCCGCTCCACTGCAGATGACCCAACACCTATCCTACACTGAGGATAGACGACCAATATTAAATCTATGGACAGCTGCCTACCAGAAGCAACACTTCTTCGCTGAATCAAAGGGCCACTGTCGCCTCAATATCATTCACAGGGCACAGCACATACATTTGGGAGCGGCTGTGCCTGGTCCTGCAGCCCGGCCTCTCTCACCTGGGACGGCCGCCACCAAATGTACGGCATTTTGCAGAGAAACAACGCAGAGGCTGTAGCCCCTTTAATCAGCTCACTACAGCCCCCATGGTTTGAATACTGGTGGCCTATTCTAAATCATCAATAGGAAACATCCAGAAAACCCCTTTCTAGTCACTTCCAAAACCAGCTTTTTTTAAAAAATAAAATAAAAATAAAAATTGTACATTGTGACTGGAGAGTCCTTATCCTTTCACCTGAAATGGCCCTCACTAGGTTGGTTTTAGCTAATTTGTCAATCAGTTCTGATGTTGGTGGCCTATCCTACAGACTGGCCATCAATATCGAAGTCCCCAAAAAAACGGTTCATTCGTACACCTAGGCTAAAGTTGGTAATCAAATCCCTCCGACCAGGTGACTGCTGAAACCGCTCTCTGTTTGCTATGACGGAGCATTTTCCACTTTTGTAATTCCATCAATGTATGAAAGAAGCATCATCTCAATATTTCATGACCCCCCCATGTGTTGTTCCTGTAATCACAGCATCAGGTCTCTGCTACCTTAGAACATCATTTTTCCGTGCCTCTTACATGAGACAGATTGAAGTGCAGCCCATCAAACTTACGCAGAGTGTCCATTTAAAATTTTATGTATCTTTAAAGTGGGTACAACGCCTTTCCCAATAACATTCTCCTAAGATATATGCAAGAGAATGAGACCTAGAGGAATGCGAGGCGGCGGTGCGGGTTTGCAATGGGCACTTAAATAGAGATTGCATTATAAGTACAGTAGAGGAGAGGCTCGTATACTCACCGCACGTCCCCTCCCCGCCATGAGACATTCCTTCTGCCGACTTGGGGCAGCGGGCCAATGAATCTGTCAGTGAGAGAGGAGAACAGTCACTAATCTTACACACACGCACCCTATAAGAATCACTGGCACCCCATAAATAAGACGCTACAGTCTAGGTGTCATACAGATGGAGCTCAGACCTTTGCACCAGTCATTCTTGCTTTCCTCCAGTTTTAGGGATACAGAGAAGTCTCAGAGTAGTAGCTGCAAACACTGATTGCACTGTGTGGCTACAAAATGACCACAATGTCAGATAATCTCATCTCAATGGATGTGGGCAATAGCAGGCATGTAGTAGATTCCATGTGTGGTCACCTCCAGGTTCAGGGTGCCTCAGGGTTAATGCATCTCATCTAGGTTTGACTGTCCCCAAATGATGTGACAAGCTGCACACTAATCCTGTGGGTGGTTGGTGCTGTAATACCACTACATAATAAATCATATTAAAGACAGCAATGCCCTCACTTAAAGGGGTTTTGTCACTATATAATGTTGATGTGGGATCCTCCAAAATGGGTATTGAATCACTTTTCTAAATATATGCGATTACAAAAAGTGAAGCCTGTGAGAGCTACAGCATTGCTCAGTCCCCCTTAGTTTCCTGACAGTTTACATTAGACACGACAAGGACACTGACAGGAGCTGATCTGGCCGGGCTTGCGTGTTTGCACTTCTTATCTGATGACAGGGAACATGAAGGAGCTTGCAAGGGGCTGGGGAGAAATGTGCAGAGTATGAGGCTGTCTGCTGTATAGAGAATCCACTGGTTGTAATGTAATTATTTGAGTAAACTTTGCAGACGCTCTCTGCTCAGCCCCCTCCCTCTCACCCATGCAGCTGTTCATGATGCTGCATGCTTTGTTTATCTTCTCTCCTGAGCAGATAAGAGGTAAGGAACTCACTTCGTGGCAAAACCCCTTTAAGTGCAGACAAAGCAAAAATTACACTTTGCGTGTCAAAATTATCCATATGATCTATGAACAGGCCACCGTGCTACCTATGTGACCTGTCTAGCTGGTAAGGCACATGTCTGATCCCCTATGTCGTATCTACTTTTAACCAAGACTGTCCAAAAAACGTAGCCTAGAGGGGTTTTGCCACTTTGCAAAATCTTTTCTGAATCCAGCTTGCTACAAGAGAGCGGAGGGTGGTGGCTGCACTGCCGTAGCTCTTTCCATTAATTTCCATGTGCATTCCAAATATAGCGGAGCAAGTGTGCTTGGGTATATTCGGAACTCCCATAGACATCAAGTGCAGCACACGTGCGGCCATCTCCCTGCTCTCTTAGGGTATGTTCACACGGCTTATTTGGACGTGGTTTTGGACAAGATTTTCGGAGCATTTCTACTCCCAGAAACTTGCCTGAAACACGCTTCTTCAGGAGAGGTTTTAGAGGCGTTTCTCGGCAAGGTTTTGGATCAGGTTTTGGATGAGGTTTTCGCCCTTACAAATTAATAGCCAGGACAAAAAACCGTGTAAAAAATCGCATCTAAAAAGCGCCTAATATGCACTTCAAGAATTGACATGACCCTTCTTTTTCAGTGCTTCCAAAAAAGCGTGTAAAAACCTCGTTGTGTGTGAACTACGACGAGATTTTACACAGGAATCAATTAAATGAACTGGGGGCGTTTTTTGAATCGTTTTGGATGAGGTTTTGGGCGAGAAAATGCTCCAAAAACCTTGTCCAAAACCACATCAAAATAAGCCGTGAGAACATGGCCTTAGGCTGGCTTGTAGTGAGCTGGATTCAGAAGGGATTTTGCAAACTGGCCATACCCCTGTGAAGGTCATGGTCCCAAAAGTTGGGATCACCACCTAGATCACGACCCTCACATCTTGCTGTTTGATATCTACATACAAATCCAAAATCTTAAACTTACTTGCTCTCCAGCTAATCATAATGAATTGGGGTTTAGTAACAGCCCTTTACTAAAACTATGGAGGGCAGCGCTATTGTGTGTATTGGAGACAAACAAAATCACGCCTACACCCTGGATCCGGTCCACCACATCCTTTTGTGTGGTCCATGAAAGCTTAGACACAGTGACCAGGGATAGATGACGCAGAGGGACTGGGTCATGACTTTCCTAGAGGATGCAGCCCTCACTTGGCAGTAGCAGCGGCACAGGGAGATGGCGCCATCTTGGATTGTGAGCTCTGGTGCACGTTGCCACACCGCTATGTTCAGCAACTCACAAGAGGTGGCAGAACTCTGACATCCCTAACAAGTCACTTCACTGGCCCTTTGCGGACAACCATAATGCTGATGTGACCCTTGATGAAAAGTTACCCGACACCCCTGCTCTAGAGTCTGCAGTGAAGCGGTTGAGGAGCCTAACTGCGGAGGCCCTGTTCATGTATCTCACCTACATTTAGGGCCACATGTATGAAAACTTTTTAGGTCTAAAACTCACTTATTTGACTATAGGTTACTATTGGCAAAAAAGTGAGTTTTAGACCTAAACCGTTTTCACACATGTGGCCCTTAGTGTGTATTCCGGGTAGGCTTCTGTCTTACAAGCCAAATGTGTCTAAAGGTCTATATAAGACTGACGGAGGCCAAAAGATGTGGTTTACCACATAAAAATAAAGTAAGGCTTAGTGCAGTAGACTCCACTATTCCACCGACGGGATATAAAGATGAAGGCAACAGAAACAAAACCCACATGTCTCATAAACGGACACTATAGAAGCCTATGGGTGATAGATGCCACTGTAAGGGTATTTAAAGGGACACTGCCATTAGAAAGGAGTCATTTTGGTGAAACCAATATTCCTGGAAAACTACTTTATTTTAGAATTTTTGGCAGTATTTTTTTTTATTACACAGCTTTAGGCACTTAAAAAGAACATATAAATTTTTTTAGCTGTAATAGTGAAGAAATAAAACTGCTAAATGGCGGGGCAGACTGATCTCGCTTTACTGCAGCTGTTTCTTATCTGTACGTAGTCTCATTACAAATGATAGGTAATGAGAGAACAATCATTCTATTATGGACAGGGACAGATAAGATTAGACTAGACCACAATGTAATGACCACACCAATACATAAAAGGATAATGGGTTAATCTTTTTCTGCACTGGGAGGTTTCAAGCTTTCTTCATACTTATTAGGTCCTGCAAAAGAATTACAGCTTTCAGGACAGTAAAGGAGAGATAAAACTGCTGAATGGCCGAGCAGACTAATCTCACTTTACTGCAACTGTTTCTTATCTGTATGTAGTCTTATTACAAATGATAGGTAATAACAGAACGATCACTCTATTGTTCGCTGGACAGGGACAGATAACATTAGACTAGACCACAGGGTAATGACCACACCAATACATAAAAGGATAATGGGTTAATCTTTTTCTGCACTGGGAGGTATCAAGCTTTCTACAGAATTATCAAGTTCTGCAAAAGAATTACAGCTTTCAGGCCAAGAAAGAAGATAAAGTGGCTGAATGGCCAAGCAGACTGATCTCACTTTACTGCAGCTGCATCTTATCTGTACGTAGCCTTATTACAAATGGTAGCTAATGATAGAATAAGTGCTCTAATCTTATCTGTCTCTGTCCTAAGAACACTAGACTAGACCACGGGGCAATGACGTGCAGTACATAAAAGGATAGTGGATTATTCTCTTTCCAGTTTTCTTCATACTTATCACGTCCCAGGCCCAATAGAACTGACAAGAGATCCTCATTGGCAGAGCTCGGAGGGGAAGTCAGAGACACAAACCAAGAAGTTATGTATATAAGGGACCTTAAAAGAAAAAGATATAAAACCACGCAATAAAAAAAAAAATCCCTAATATAGCATATCGCTCGTCAATATGTGAACAAAAAAAGTTGATGGTAGTGTCCCTTTAACATATACGTCAGAAGCTTTTAACAACCCGTTACTTTATAATGCAGAAACGCTGCAGATTTATTTTCGATTTTCCCGATGGATCTGCAACAAAGTGTACTGCTGCGGATTTTGTTGTGGAAATGCTGCAATGTTGTGGAAATGCTGCGGCTCTGCTCAGAACTCGATGTAGTCTTAATCGAGATTTAATTGTTCAGCTGCTTGATTAATAGAATGAGTGGTGTGAATGGTTCCATATCCTGGTTAAATGTTATATTATTCCAATCAGTAACTTTGGAATCCTTATGAAGAATAAGAATGTTTTGGCTCTGTCTACACTGCACAGAAAAAAAGTCAGTTTTTTCAGCTTTTTTCGTTTTCTAAAAACGCTGGAAAAGCGACTGTCATCATCTCCCATAGACTCTAATGTAAAACCCTCCTGCTGTCTACACTGAGCTTTTTTCTGCTTGTTTTTTTTACTGGACGTCTTTTGCAACATGCTCTAAAAAACGCCAGAGCCGGGCAGAAAATTTACTACAGGAGTCTATGGAAAGCGCCGGATGTCTTTTGGCGCATTTTTTGGCGCGTTTTCGCGGCGATTTTTGCCATGATCTTTCAATGAAAACCCTCCCAGCAGACCCACGTTACACCTATAATGGATGGTAACAAAGGTTAATCCTTATCAAATTTGCATACAAGTGTTTGATGTGTCCTTGTCTGTACCATTCGTAATAAAATGATCATGCTTTGGTCACTAACGATTTTTGCACAATTCCTATTTTTTTCGCTAAAAATACATTTTTTTTTTTTCACAGATTTTCGTGCTAATAAAGTTATCTCGCTTGTGACGATAAAAACACTTTTTTTTTAAACGGATTTAGGCACTAAAATCCTTTTCAAAATATGTTATCTCGCTTCTGGCACTTCCGTTTCTTTACGGATTTTGCCACTAAAATCCTTTACTGAACATATTTTGGCGCTAATAAAGTGATCTCGCTTATGATGCCAAAAAATAAGTTTTTTTTTACGGATTTCGGCGCCAGGCTCCGTTTTTTTACGGATTTTGGTGGTAAAATCCGTAACTTTACAGGTTTTGGCGCTAATAAAGCGATCTAGCTTTTGACGCAAAAAAAGAAATTTTTTTTTTACGGATTTTGGCGCCAGAATCCGTTTTTTTTACGGATTTCGGCGCTAAGATCAATATCTTTAAAAATGTTGGCGCTAATAAAGTGATCTTGCTTCTGACACTGAAAATATTTTTTTTAACGGAATTTGGCGCAGTAATGCAGTTTTTGGGGATTTTGCCGCTAAAATCCTTTTCTTTACAGATTTTGACGCTAATACATTTATCTTGCTGTATGGAAAGATAATGTGGGCTTTTGTGGATTTTGGTGCAAGAATCTGGTGCAAAATTTAATAAAGTAGTAGCACGCAGCAGCAGCACACAAAGGACAATGTGCTCAAAATGGCTACAGTGATCTAAAGGAAGTGACTACTTAACATGTTAACTCTACCTGTAGGGTGTGGTTTACATCCAATGGCTTAATTTGTGCATACATTAAAAAGCAGAGCAAAGACGCTCCAAAAAAACGCTTTAAAAAAAACGCGCCAAAAACCGAAAAACGCAGCAAAAAACTGACGTTTTTTTTCAGCTGCTTTTGATAGGCAGTGGACAGAAAACTCAGTTTCATGAACGTTTTTAGTAATTCGTTTTCAGGTCGTTTTTTGTCCACTGCAGGGGAGACAGAGCCTTAGTGATGGTTGTAATTGGTTTCGTAAATTGTTTTGTAACAAAGAAAAATTTATTTTCAAAATAAATACTTAAAAATAAAAAAACAAACTCCCATAGAACAGAATGGAGAGCTGTGCACAAGCGCGACCGGCTCGCCAGTCTGCACTGTGACTTTTCTGTGCTCGTTCCCAAGATAGGTGCGAGTCCCAGAGGTGGGATCTGTACCTGTCAGACAATGATAGCATATCCTAGCAATACATTATCATTTTCTATGGTGGCAGAACCCCTCTAAGCTTGTTCTATTGACGTCTATGGTCTGGTCTGGTACCCTTTTCACAGTTTCCAGACAGTGTGAACCCAGCCTAAGTATATATGTTCTTATGATGAAATCAGAATCTGCATCCAAACCCGATTGCAGCCACTTTTATAATGTGAAACCCACAAGTCATTACAAACACGATGAATTTCCTGACACTGATTTAAAAAAAAATAAAAAAATGTGTCCACATTGGACGGCCAAGATGCGGCTCAGCTCCATTGAAATCAGACTAATATGTTAGTTATTTGTACTTTCTACCCATCTCTTCCAACCTCAGCTTCTCGCTACCCAATCTGCATCAATCTATTTCTATTTCAGCACTTGCTCTCATCTATCTTGTTGCAGCATTCTGAAACTCTCTGAACTCGCGACCGCTGACAAGGCTTCAGGCCGAAATAATTATTTTTACATTCCCCCCTTGAATTTGCCGATTATTCTCAAGTGAACAGAACTTGAGAATAATCGGTAAAATTGGAAGAACTTCCAATCATTTATCACTGAATAAATTTGATATCATGAAGGTGTCTCCATTTTTTTTTTCTCTCTAAAATGTCAACTCATACAGACAAAGACATTAACCTTGAGATGCCCTGACAGAAAGCGGATGATTTGCAGTCTCTGGAATTAGCGAGAATCCTTACCTCAGATTTCTAATTCTGTCATAACAACAGGCGTGAGTGATTTAGGCTATGTTCACACGGCGTACCTTCGCCCTAAGGATATGTTCAAACGGCGTAATTGCGGCGCATACTGTACGGCCGCAATTACGCCGGGTGATTTGGGAGTCACGCTGATCGTATTGTACATGCTGGGAGAGGAGGCGTTATCCATAGTTCTCTATGAGAACTATGGATTACCGTAATGTTGGCGCGCATCTCGCCCGTATTAGGGTATGTTCACACGGGGTAATTTCGGCGCTCATTTGCGTTCTAATATGAGCGAGATGCGCGCCGAAATTACGGTGATCCATAGTTCACATAGAGAACTATGGATTACGCCTCCTCTCCCCGGGCGTACAATACGATCAGCGTGACGAGCGGAGAGAGGAGGCATAATCCATAGTTCTCTATGAGAACTATGGATTACCGTAATTTCGGTGCACATCTCGCTCGTATTAGAGCGCAAATGAGAGTCGAAATTAGCCCATGTGAACATACCCTAATATGAGCGAGATGCAGGCCGAAATTACAGTAATCCATAGCTCTCAGAGAGAACTATGGATTACGCCTCCTCTCCCCACTCGTACAATACGATCTTATTGTACGCGCGGGGAGATAAGTGACATGTCCATTACTTGCGGCGAATATGCACCGCGAGTAATGAATTGACATTATCCCCATCCCCCCAGTGCCGCGGGAGTACGCGTGTATTACCGCTTGCTCCTGAGACACACGATGTATTGCGGCGCGTACTGTACGTGCCGCAATACATGGTGTGAACATTAGAGTGTAATATTTCTCAACATTTTGTTTTAGTGTGTTGCTTTAAAAGAAAAAAAAAATCTAATTCCTAGGCTTACAATTAAGGGCTCCCGATTGATGTTGCCAAGGTCCATTGACACCACGTAGTCGCGGCTCCCGACGTACATCCTGTCCTGATCCTGGTCTAGGAGGAGGATCCTATAGTCGCTGGTGTTAAAGCCGAAGCTGAAGAAGCGAGCCGTGCGAGACTCCATGAGTTCTACAGAAAAAAAGTGAAGGAGAAAACAACACAAAATTAACATGATAAGCAAATATGGCTCTAAGGACGGGTTCTATGAAGATTTAGGAGGTAGACATCACAATTGTATCTCTACATACAAAAAGCAGAGACATGGTTGTCCACAGTCACCATTTACACTATATGAAGGGGTTTTGCCATCACAGACATATATGGCCTATCGACAGGATGGATGCACTAATAGAGGGGGTCACTCTCCATTCATTTCAATGGGAGTTTGAAGTAAAGCTGAGCAGTTGCATTCGCCTGAACCTGGAACTCTCACTGAAATGAATGAAAAGTAACCACACAAGTGCAGCAACTTCTCCATTTAGATCGGGAAGTTTTAGGGACCCATTCTGGAGATATTGATTGCATACATAAAAAAGACACTGTATGACACAGCTGACCATAGAAACTATATAAAAGAGACAATGTACCACAGAGCCAGCCATACACTCTATATACAAGAGACATGATACCACACCGCCAGCCATACACTCTATATACAAGAAACATGATACCACACCGCCAGCCATACACTCTATATACAAGAAACATGATACCACACCGCCAGACATACACTCTATATACAAGAGACACGGTACCATACAGCCGGCCATACACTCTATATACAAGAGACACGGTACCACACAGCTGGCCATATACTCTATATACAAGAGACAAGGTACCACACAGCCAGCCATACACTCTATATACAAGAGACAAGGTACCATACAGCCGGCCATACACTCTATATACAAGAGACATGATACCACACCGCCAGCCATACACTCTATATACAAGAAACATGATACCACACCGCCAGCCATACACTCTATATACAAGAGACACGGTACCATACAGCCGGCCATACACTCTATATACAAGAGACACGGTACCACACAGCTGGCCATACACTCTATATACAAGAAACATGATACCACACCGCCAGCCATACACTCTATATACAAGAGACAAGGTACCATACAGCCGGCCATACACTCTATATACAAGAGACACGGTACCATACAGCCTGCCATACACTCTATATACAAGAGACATGATACCACACCGCCAGCCATACACTCTATATACAAGAGACACGGTACCATACAGCCTGCCATACACTCTATATACAAGAGACACGGTACCATACAGCCGGCCATACACTCTATATACAAGAGACACGGTACCATACAGCCGGCCATACACTCTATATACAAGAAACATGATACCACACCGCCAGCCATACACTCTATATACAAGAGACACGATACCACACAGCCAGCCACACTCTATATACAAGAGACACGATACCACACAGCCAGCCACACTCTATATACAAGAGACATGATACCACACCGCCAGCCATACACTCTATATACAAGAGACATGATACCACACCGCCAGCCATACACTCTATATACAAGAAACATGATACCACACCGCCAGCCATACACTCTATATACAAGAGACAAGGTACCATACAGCCGGCCATACACTCTATATACAAGAGACATGGTACCACACAGCCGGCCATACACTCTATATACAAGAGACACGGTACCATACAGCCGGCCATACACTCTATATACAAGAGACATGGTACCATACAGCCGGCCATATACTCTATATACAAGAGACACGGTACCATACAGCCGGCCATACACTCTATATACAAGAGACACGGTACCATACAGCCGGCCATACACTCTATATACAAGAGACATATACAATATACTCTATAAAATAAAAATATAAAATACAATATACTCTATATACAAGAGACACGGTACCATACAGCCGGCCATACACTCTATATACAAGAGACACGGTACCATACAGCCGGCCATACACTCTATATACAAGAGACACGGTACCATACAGCCGGCCATAAACTCTATATACAAGAGACATGATACGAAACAGCCAGCCATACACCCTATATACAAGAGACATGATACCATACAGCCGGCCATACACTCTATATACAAGAGACATGGTACCACACAGCTGGCCATATACTCTATATACAAGAGACACGGTACCACACAGCCGGCCATAAACTCTATATACAAGAGACACGGTACTATACAGCCGGCCATACACTCTATATACAAGAGACAAGATACCACACCGCCAGCCATACACTCTATATACAAGAGACACGGTACTATACAGCCAGCCATAAACTCTATATACAAGAGACATGATACCACACAGCCGGCCATTCTGGTTTTGTACAGTGGCCCATACACAAAGCATTAAAAACATGTGGTATCATTACCCCACTTGTATATTCTACAAAGAAGAGTCACACTACCATACAATTAGGCCCCGTTCACACGGCTTATTTGCCGACGGATTGACGCCGTATTCCGCGCCGGATTTGCGCTTCAATACGGCGCCAATCCGTCGGAGTCATTACGGTAATCCACTGCTCTCATAGAGAACAGTGGAATCCATCGCTCCTCCCCGCTCGGCAAATCCGCCGCGGGGGGAGAAAGTGACATGCACATTATTTACGGCGCGGACGCGCCGTAAACAATGCATTGTCTATGGGGCCGGGAGCGGCGCCCCGCCGCGCTCCGGCCCCGCCCCCGCCCCGCCCCGTATTCACGGAGGATTTGTGCGCTCAATACGGCGCACAAATCCGCCGTGAATAAGCCGTGTGAACACGGCCTTACAGTCAAATCCAGTCGAACACTTTACACAAAACACAAGAGAGATGTGGTACTGCACACCGGACCATACACCAAAAGATTCAAAAAAAACTTAGGATGACATGAAGGAACGTTGGCCAGTTCTAAATAGCTTTGAGTTACCCCTAAACTCTGCATACAAGAGACACGTACCCTAAATATATAATATATACCCAGCATCACCGTGTAATTGAACATTCAAAGCTACCCTGTTTCCCCGATAATAAGACAGTCTTATATTAATTTTTGCTCCTAAAGACGAGCTAAGACTTATTTTTAGGGGATGTTTTTTTTTTTCTATGAACAAGAATTCATATTTATTGTTGAACAAGACATCAACCTGTATTAATATACTGCAGTGATTTTGATAAGTACAGTTTAACCCTTTGTCTGTACTCCTGCCAAATTGCCACCTCCTCCAAATTCGTATATATTTTTTTGCTGTAATATCTGGAGCCCCAGGAAGTACCATCCACACAGATTTGTCTGGAGAGCAATTCTGTTTAATACAGGGAAGTACATGAGATTTTATATCACTTGTTACGTAAGCATTTGTCACAGTATGTGTTATTTGACTATTGGTTAATTGACATTTGATGGGACGAGTTAGTAAGAAATCAAGTACAAGTTCTTTATATGGTAATATACATTTCTGCATGTTTTGCACAATGTTAAACCGTTCAAGTTGTTTAAAACCGTCCGATTTGTTTACTGTGCCGGATACTGGATGTCGAAACAAATGTTCTCTATGCCATGTTAGTCTGCTTTTGCTTAAGCTATCTTCTTAGTAATCCATAGTGAATCCATTTTTTAATGTCTTCAGCATCATTCAGGACAGGTACATCCTGAAGGTAATTCTCTTGCAAAAAAGCTGTGCATTTCAAGCATATAATATCTGATTTAACCAGTCAAGGGAAATAGAGATAGAGAATGATTCATGCAAATAGTATATAGACAGTTTCTAGATATAATCGATGGATATGAAAGGTACAAACAGAGTTCTAATGTTTTCAATCAATTCTTAATGAATTCCCACACCTGACAATTTCATCACAAACATCAGCATAAGCAGCCAAACTCTAAATTTCATAACTAAAAATGCACTAGGTCTTATTTTCGGGGGTGTCTTATTTTCGGGGAAACAGAGTGACATCGTAGGGATTCATTGAACAGACCTGATTTCATCCGCTATCATACCCAAGTGCGGCAAACAGAACGAACACACATTCCTGCATAAAATCCCAGACGCTGATAAAATAGACAAACCTCAAGTATCGTTAGAGCGACACATCATTAAGATCCCAATCTCCCCCTCTATGCGGTATTAATTTTTACCTACACATTTGAAATGAATTATTCATGTTGATACGGGGCTTCTCACTGGGGTAGTTTATCATAACAACATTAGGAGCCGGCAGCTGGTGTATAACAAGGAATAAACACTGAGCTATGTTAAAACTGCAGTAATAAAAGCCAGCGGCTATATTCCCTCTGATAATGTGGAGCAATCCATTAGGAGAAGTATGTGCACCTCACTGTCAGTAACGTACACCCCGGATCCGGATCATTGAGACATATGAGTACGGTCGCTAGCATCTACTAAAAAAATTCCTTCAATATCCCCCAAGTTCTAACAAATTGATTCCCTGAAGTGTGATTCAAATCTTAGATTAATTCTATTTGGTCCTTCAATCCTGTATCTTGATCCCGGAGTGATGGGAGTTTCGGGCCGAATTCCTTCCGTATCACAATTATCCGGCGTAATGTTCTGCAGTAACTCACACACATGCCCTGACCCCGTGCGCACGGCGCTGAGAGTTGTGAGCTCGACGCATCTTGCAGTTCTTACCCCTTGATCACGGTGTCATTGTATTCATGTAGATAACCTGTTTCCCGAAAATAAGACAGTGTCATATTAATTTTTGCTCCTAAAGACGAGCTAAGACTTTTTTTTAGTGGATGACTTATATTTCTATGAACAATAATTCACATTTATTGTTGAACCAAACATCATTATGTATTAATATACTGTAGTGATTTCATCACAAACATCAGCATAAGCAGCCAAACTCTGAATTGCATAAAAAAAATGCACTAGGTCTTATTTTCGGGGGTGTCTTATTTTCGGGGAAACAGGGTCTCAGGGAGCTTGGCACTACAGCACGATCCTAATGCTTTGAATTGCCACCTGCATATCCCAGTTGAATGATGACCCCGTACAAGTGGTGCGGTGGCTATTGTCCAGCCTGGATTAATGCAATACCTGATGAAACCTTATCCAAACTGAATCAGACTATTCCTGGAGCTTGGTAATGCCCAAATTAACATTTGGCTAGTTTGGCCGAAAACCAAACCCAAAACATCACACGGGTCCAAATTAAAACAAGTCCACAGTGAGAAGATTACAATAAAAGATCACGGAAGCAGAAGTTTACTTACACTATATAAAAAGACATATCTGCATATTGTTCACACTATCTGACCTAAAATCAGAGTGGCTGAAAGGCGACTCTGCCAGGAAGAAGCCATTACTCCAAAAGAAACATATAAAAGCCAGATTAATGTTTGCAAATGCATAAAGGAACAAAGACCTGCATTTTTGGGGACATGTCCTGTGGTCTGACAAAACTAAAAGTGAACTGTTTGGCCATAATGACCGCCGTTACGTTTGGAGGAAAAAGGGAGAAGCATGGAAGCCTAAGAATTCCATCCCAACTGTGAAACACAGGGGTGGCAGCATCATGTTGTGGGGTTGTTTTGCTGCAGGAGGGACTGGTTCACTTCACAAAATAGATGGCATCATGAGGAAAGAAGATGATGTGGCAATACTGAAGCAACATCTCAAGACATCAGCCAGGAAATTAAAGCTCAGGCGGAAATGGGTCTTCCAAATGAATAATGACCCAAAGCTACTGCCAAACTGGCTACAAAGTGGCTTAAAGGGGTTTTGCCACTTTGTAATTTGAAAATTAAATAAACATTTTCACCATTCATTATTATTAAAAATTCTGCACCGTTTTTGTTTTAGCTGCTCCTTTAGTGATCCACTGCTTACAGCTCATCTCCAGGGGATACAACCAGGACTGAGGAGCTCTCAGCCCTGGTCGCACATGCTCAGACATCACCTCTCTTCTCAGGTAGTTACTGAGTGTTCAAACCCCGGGTGCTGTCATTCTACTCCTGTCCTTTGGACTAGTTAGTAATAAGTCAAACAGCGCAAATCTAAAAAAGAAACCTCAATGAGGTCTGTGCATTGATAAAGAGAAAAAAAAACCCCACAGGTTAAGTTCCTGCAGGGATTTGAACCAAGGACCCTTATGCTGTAAAGCAAAAATGTTACCTCTGAGCTACATTGTAGCTACTTACAATTCTATACATAAACAGATCTTTCTTTAACTAGAGAGAGGAAAGGCCTGGTGATGTCATCCTGCCGGGTCACATGAAATGCAATTCAAACAAATCACACACGCCCCCCTTCTGAGCACACAAAGCTGAAGAGCTGGATGCAGGAGGTATGAAATGAGATTGTGGCAAAACCCCTTTAAGGATAACCAAGTCAGTGTTTTAGAGTGACCATCACAAAGCCCTGATCTCAAGCCTACGGCTCAGTTACACCAGTTACGTCAGAAGGAAGGGGCCAAAATTCCTACCAACTATTGTGAGAAGCTTGTGGAAGGATCCAAAACATTTGACCCAAATCATACAGTTTAAAGGCAATGCTACCAAATACTAATGAAATGTATGGAAACTTCTGACTTTGCAGAAAGTTATAAAAATGCCTCAAAAATTCTCTCTCTCATTATTCTGACATTTGACAAATATAAATAATTTTGGTAATCGTAATTGACCTAAAATGGGGAAGGTTTATTCTGATTTCATATTAGATAGTGATAAAAACCTGCAGAGGTATCATTTTATACAGTGTATGTAAACCATAGACTTTGATGGAATATAGGTTGGACCCGCCGCACCTATCTCAGGAATGGGCCACCGAAAAAGTGTCAGCTAAAGACTTCCTCGATGTGCGAGCACACTGAGCGAGGACGGGGGACCCTCACTTTAGCTATAACTGGGGTCCTAACCGTGGGACCCTCAGAGATCAGACATTTATCACCTATCCTGAGGAGCTGATAAATGGCTTTGGTGGCAGAATCAGCAAGCACAAATAAGTACAAGGGAGTTGCATAAAATAACATTTCTTTGAGTGTATTACTCACACGGGGTATTTATAGGATTATTACAACCACAGGGAAAACATAATAATATTGGGGCATGGACTGTTCTTCAAACATGAACACAACCCAAGAATATGTTCAGTCACTGCTCTGATTCAGTAATTGATTGTGTTTGGCAGTAAAATAATCAGCATCTTAAAAAAATGTAGTTTATTTTCCTCCATCTGGTTGGCAGATGAGAGCAATCTGTTTATGCAGCTGAATGCACTAACAAATCACCACGTTATCAGCAAATGTCAGCAACGGGGATCAGCAGATAAAACTACGAGCACAACAAGAGCCCATCCGGCTGCTCGGCACACGTGGCCGGCTTCTCTGCTGTCCAGGCCTGGAACGTGTAGAGCCATCTTTTATCTGTAGGTTTTGTGTGTGGAGCTTAAAGGGGTTGTATCATTTCATTAAATGGTCTTTAGAATAAGGGGACAGTGAAAACAAGAAACTTTGCAATTGGATGTCATTAGCAGAGCTGTCTTGTTTTCACTGTCTCCCTTATCTTCGTTTTGTGTAAACACTATTCCCCAGTGCCGGTTGGATCCCTCCTCCTTTCATTACATTGCCTGACGGCTCTACTAATTTACATTCTGTCTGCCCCCACCCTACCCCGGTCTTATTCACGGGAGCGTGCATTCCTGCCTCTCTCACTCAGAATAAGTGGCCGGCAGCAATTTCACTCTGCACAGCCAGCAGCTCCTCAGTGACACTGCAGCTGCTTCTACAATCAGAAAACAGCAGAATTGTGCCTGGTGCCTTAATGATCCTGCATGTAAACATAGAAAGGAGACAGAGCTGTGCTCCTCTGGGTGAGTTTAAAGAAGACTGGATTCAACTGCAACAGATCTCCAGCTGTGAGAGGAGAAGAGATCAGTGCTCTGAGTTCATAGAAGACTGTCTAGACTGAATGCAGGGCTGTACTATGTAAACAGCTCTTACAAAATAAGACTGCATAGGGAGAGGACAGTGACATGTGGACTCAGAGAGGGGGGGGGAACACACTGTCTCGGGAGCGAGCATGAGCAGTTAAGAAACACCCAGCTAGGAGGGGAAGAAACGCCTCTGGATTTCAGGAACTAAGAAAATCAAGCTTCAAGAAAACAGCCGAACTGATGAAGCGATACATCCCCTTTAAATGGGGTTCTACCTCAAAGGAATGTCCCCTTCTGAGGCCAGCTGTTAGCGCTCTATGACCCAACCACAGTGAATGGGGAGATGGCCGCACTTGTGCAGTTCTCCCCGTTCTTTTCTATGGCAGTTCTGATTATAGCCGAGCAAATCTGATGAAGCGTTGATCATCTACTTACTGGAAAATGCTAGAGAGGTGCGGGTCTGTCTGCTGGGACTCCAACCGATTGTAGATGATCCTGGCACTCCATGGGGAATACGTCACCTTGTACCTCCGCCTACACGTTACCAGGTTTTCCTTGTTATCTTTATGGCCTGGAGTTGCTGGTATGTATGATTGGTATTTATTCTATTCAAGCCTAGGGAGTACTTTCTTACTCCATCTGGATGTGCACCATTTAATCCAATCTTGGGTAATTGATGGTGGCATAAATTTTTGCTATCAGCATCTTAATATCTTTGAAGACCTTCTACCATATGTTGGTCTCTACCTCATGAACCTATAACATTGTGGGGGATAGGTGTCAGAAGTTTATAGGTTTATAATACATACACATTTCCGGATGTGGATTAGCCTACATTATGAATATCACTAAATGTCGTTAGGTACGGGTTTATTTCTGGGTCCCAGGTGTGACTTGTTGCTTTTATCATTTAGTCCCTGTGTAGTACCTACTTTGCTATATATTGTAGGGTTTTCTCATAAGGAAAAGGTTTCAGTTGAGGCCGTCCTTGCCAGGGCAGTTGCCCTGTTTTTTCTTATAGTTCGGGATATATCTCTCCAGCTTTCCTGGTCAAGATATTAGAGGACGTGCGTAAATTTACGCCTTTATATATGTATTTTTGTAGGATTTATTTATCGTCAAGATATCAAAATGTAAAGGGGTTGTCTCACTACATCGATTCATCGTCCTGATTTCTCAGTTTAATTTTTGAATTCATGGGCGTGTTTAATGGCTTTACAGGCCTGATGAGCTGCTGAGGACACCAGGTCTGTAGCTATAGCGACCAGTGCTAGCAGCCAATCAGGAGAGATCAAATAGATCTGTAGCTATAGCAACCTGAGGGGCTGATGCAGCCCATACAAGAGAGAATATCTAGGAATAGGTAGGACACTGGTAATGGACACACATTGCAAAGTGACTTGTTTTTGCAAAATCTTTAACATAAAAAGCAATCCTTGTAGTGAGACAACCCCTTTAAGTTTTATTTTCTGTTCTTTATCGTTAGGAGATACTCCCATACTGGTTGCTGAACAGGGGACCCCTGACCGCATGACTGCGACTTGGAGGAGTTTAATAGGAGCGGTGGTTGAGCGTGTGCACTGCCATTTCATTCAAAGTCTGTGGCCTTGATGGAAAAAGCAGTCCTATGCCACCGATCTAACCATTTATCACCATAATCCAGTGTATAGGTAATAAATGCTTTGGGATGTAACACTCATTCACACTGAATTACAGATTTCATCCCTTTCCTCGGAAGTTTCTCATATTGACGGATAACATGGACACCCCATTGAGTTTAATGGGTATGATGTACTGGTGGGCGCTCCCACAGGTATCCACATAACCTATGTTCAGCTGATTGCTAGCGGAAACTATCTTCTCCTCTTCTCCTTTTCATATCAGGCCACCCATACACATACAATTGTTAACCGACTAAACATTTGCGGTGTAATTTTTGCCAACTGTGCCATAAGCTGCAGACTCCGCTCATCTAGGCATGCTTATAACAAGCATTAAAATGAGCCGCACACCTTTGTTTCTGCTGCAAAGGTACCAATCCCCTCGATATCAGAAGGTTCAGTCATCTGTAATGTTAGGTATAATGCTATACAATAACTGAAAACTGACCCAAAAACATTGGTGCACCTCGCGTCGCCAACGTATTCCCTAATTATTTATTTAATTTCACTGAATGCAAAAAAAAAAATCAAATGAGACCAGATCCAAATTTGGACACGTAAAAGTTTGGGAAAATCTGCACTGTCCAGAAAAGTCTAAATTGCATGTGAAAAGATAAACATTGGCTATCTTTATAACGAGGATTTAGCTAAGAATTACATTCACATGCTTGATCAACAGAGATGCCTGCGCAGTCCCGCGTCACATTAGCCACGTGAGATCTAAATAATCTGTGTAGTGAGAAGGCATCCGGAAAATCAAAATGCACCAAGAATTTTGCGTTATTTCCATCTATTGAAAAGGGTTATGAAGGCAGATTACGGTTAGTTAGGACCTCTTGGTGATGCAGAAGCACTGACTGGGGGAGTCCTGGACACCTGAAGTCTATAAGGAAGCACCATATGTAAAATAGTATAAGTAAACTATTATAAGTAAAATAGTACACCCTGTGTAAAATAGTATAAGTAAAATAGTAATCCCTATGTAAAATAGGTCTATAAAGAAGCACCATATGTAAAATAGTAAACCCTACGTAAAATAGTATACCCTATGTAAGATAGTATATATAAAACCGTACATCCTATGTAAAATAGTATACGTAAAACAGTACACCCTACGTAAGATAGTATACGTAAAATAGTACACCCTATGTAAGATAGTATAAGTAAAACAGTACATCCTATGTAAAGTAGTATAAGTAAAATAGCACACCCTATGTAAGCTAGTATAAGTAAAATAGCACACCCTATGTAAGCTAGTATAAGTAAAATAGCACACCCTATGTAAGATAGTATAAGTAAAACAGTACACCCTGTGTTAGATAGAATAAGTAAGACAGTACAGCCTATGTAAAATAGCATAAGTAAAACAGTACACCCTGTGTTAGATAGTATAAGTAAAATAGTACACCCTATGTAAAATAGTATATATAAAATAGTACACCCTGTGTAAGGTATTATATGTAACATAGTACACTCTGTGTAAAATAGTGTATATATAAAATAGCACACCCTATGTAAGACAGTATAAGTAAAACAGCACATTTCACGTAAGATCGTATAAAGGACATATTGTGTAGAATAGTACATATTATGTAAGATAGTATAAGTAAAACAGTACACCCTCTGCAAGATTATCTGACAACAATTAGCTCCATTTAAGTAGGGCTAATCCATGTCTGAGCTGTCCGGCGTGAGATCCAAGCAGATTCCATGTCAAAGCAGTGACATTTCATTTCTGTTCCTTTGCTCCAAGTGGATTTTATATCTGTATCAGGAAATTCTGCGTGCTCTGCACAGATATGCCGCTTTCCCATTGCAGTACATAAGAAGTGAATTGCAGGTAGAATTGGGCACAAATTTCGATGATGGAGATGCCCGGTGAAAAGCATGTCCCTGCAGCCTTTAGAAATGTTCCCCTGAGTTTTTCCACCTATTGAACACGAAGGCTTCGAATAAAATGGCTTCTAGCAAGAAAAAAAAATCCATACAATATATAACCCATATATAATATATAAGGAAATGTTCACGCAGCATTTTTGCGGAGTGTAATTGCGCTGCAACATGCCCAAAGTACACTCCGCAAATACTGTAATTCATAGCTCTCATTGAGAGCTATGATTACTTGACGTTTTCCCCTAAAGCCGGCACAGAGTATTTTAGAAGCACGTGCTGGCCAGTGCGTACTTCTAAAATACCCGACATATTGCGGCACGTACTGTATGCGCAGCAATACCCGTGTGAATACACCCTAACAAACCGAATACCCATTAGGTTGTTCCCATCATACACAGAGACGTAACTTCAAGCTTTTGGGCCCTAGTGCAAAAAGTGAAATAGGGCCCCCCAGCTACCATGTGCCACTTACAATGCTGGTGTCTCCCTATGTTGCAGGAGGGCTGCAGTGCCCCATCAGGCTTCAGGGCCTGGTAGCGACTGCTACCTCTGCACACCTTATAGCTACGCCCCTGGCCATACACACTAACGTCATATCAATAGGATATGTCATCAATGTGTGATAGGTGCAGCTGTACTCAAAACTATCATTGAAATCACTGGGAGGGTTCTGTTAGAAACGAGAGGTTTTGGGGCCTGTTCTTAAAGAGGTTGTCTCACTACAAGGATTGCTGCTTTTTATGTTAAAGATCTTGCAAAAAAACAAGTCACTTTGCAATATGTGTCCATTACCAGTGTCTTACCTATTCCTAGATATCCCCTCTGGTATGGGCTGCATCAGCTCCTCAGGTCGCTACAGCTACAGGCCTGTTCAATATCTCATGATAGGCTGTCAGCGCTGGTCGCTATAGCTATAGACCTGTTTGATCTCTCCTGATAGTCTGCCAGCACTAGTTACTATAGCTACAGTCCTGATTGATCTCTCCTGATAGGCTGCCATCACTGGTCACTATAGCTACAGTCCTGTTTGATCTATCCTGATAAGCTGCCAGCACTGGTCACTATAGCTACAGACCTGTTTGATCTCTCCTGATAGGCTGTCAAAACTGGTTGCTATAGCTACAGACCTGGCTTCTACTGCAGCCTAGTAGAAGCCAGTAAACACGACCCTGAATTCAAAGTGAAACCAAGAAAACAGGACTGAGGTAAGATGAATCAATGTAGTGAGACAACCCCTTTAAGATAGTTGCAGGTCCCAGAGGTAGGACCCGCACCTATCACACATAGGATATGCCATCAATGTCTATGGTGGGAACACCCGTTTAATATGCCAAGTAACATCTTTCAACATGACTGCCACCTATAATGCAAAGTACAATGGACAATTATCAATTAGCCAAATAACCTGTGCGCCTATAATAATAAGAATTTTAGGAGCCTAAATTTTATTTCATCACAAGTTTCGTCACAAAATTCAGCCTTGCAATCCCTCGTTGCACCTGTTTAGTCAGCAGGTTCGGTCCCCAATTAATTACGGTTGGGTCATTATACCAGACGGGTGAGGACGCATTATCACTAGTCTGCAGCGAAGGGTGTGTATACAAGTATGCAAAACTAACACTGAGTCACCACTGAGGTCAAGCACACAAAGTTACCTGTTTAACAAACAGCAAAGGAAAGCCATCTTGTATGTTAACCATAGTAAATATCCAGAAGACACAGAACTTCCTTAGACCTGAAGGTCAGAGTCGGACGACTTCCCCATTTTACCTATAGACCTAGGGCCACATATATGAAACGGTTTTGGTCTAAAAATCAATTTTTTCCCCATAGGTTTCTATGGGAAAAAAGTGAGTTTTAGACCCAAACCGTTTCATACATGTGGCTCCCAATCTTCATAGAAAGTAATATTACATTTCTTCTACTGAGTCACAGCCTCCAGAGCTGCATTCACAATTCTGCTGATTATAATTGGTCTTAGTGGACTATGTGTTGAAAAACTGTGTTCAGTTAAGCTTCTATAATGTAGAAATGTTGCTAGCATTTCCTTTAGAAGTCTGTACAGGGCCTGGTATAATAACTATACACTTGCCAGCATTGGATAGCCATCAGAGCAGGACAGTCAACATGTACAGTTGGCTCTGAGGTCAGCAGAATTGTGAATACAGCTCTGGAGCACAATAGGGTTTCTAGCTTTTAATCGAAATACATAGTCATCCTCATCATGCTGTTCACTTTTTGATATCGTGAGACCATGACAACACCTTACAGTTGGTCAACAGTACTTCACCATGGCGAGGCTTAAAGAGGTTGTCTCACTACATTGATTCATCCTGTTTTCTTGGTTTCACTTTGAAATCAGGGGCGTTTACTGGCTTCCATTAGGCTGCAGTAGAAGCCAGGTCTGTAGCTATAGCAACCAGTGCTGACAGCCTATCATGAGAGATTGAACAGGTCTGTAGCTATAGTGACCTGAGGAGCTGATGCAGCCCATACAAGAGGGGATATCTAGGAATAGGTAGGACACTGTTAATGGACATATATTGCAAAGTGACTTGTTTTTGTAAGATCTTTAACATAAAAAGCAATCCTTGTAGTGAGACAACCCCTTTAAAGCAAGATCCTCTCAAACAGAAGTGGCCACTGAGTTTAAAGTGTCATCAACAAGTTGCAACAGAGATAGAGACCAGTTCCACAGGGCATTGTTTACAATGATTTGATCACCGGCAAAAGGACGACCACTTCTGTGACTCTTCCAGTCTCTCTGCATCTCTGGTACAACCTGCTGATGACACTCTAAGTTCAGCGGCCACTTCCATCTGAGAGCATCCTGCTCGAATTCTCACAATAGTGAGGTACTGTTGATCAATTGTAAAGTGTTGTTTTGGTCTCAAGATGTCAAAATGTGATCAGGATGAGGAGGACTGTTTAAATCCCAATTCAAATTGATCCCCTACATGTAATGGACGATTGAGAGATCAAACCCCTGAATTTTGTCATTAAGTGTAGTGTAGTGCTAAATCCATCATACAAGACACCAACGTCACCCATGCAGCTGTGAATAGAGCCTTAGACTAGGTTCATGTCCGCATCGGAGGTTCTGTCACAGAGGCGGCACCACATCCATTACATGACGGACACCAATGGTGCTTAAAGCACATCACTGACTTCAATGGGTTCCATTGGATTTCAGGTATTTTAATGGGAAAAAATAGTGCAGTGCCCTATTGGGTTTTTTTGGGCTATTTTTTATAGAATCTACAACAGATACTGATGCAGATGTGGACCTAACCTTAATCATCTTTTTATGAGTATTTATGTGTATGATATTTAGCCAAGCCGGCATCACTCTGCTCTGTACTGACGAGGGGCAACCACCTTGAAAATGCTGTCTACAGATGGGTGATGCTGGCTTGGCTAAATATCCCTTTTGCTTTCCAAAGACCCAGTGGGTCAAAAGCAAATTGAGGATTTGTTACATCCAATAGAGGGCGCTTGAGCTTCTCAGCTCCTTTTCTATAATGCCTTGTGATATGCAGATGCTTCGTGGAGTGCAAAAGGCAATTTCGAATCTCCACACACCTATATAGGCGCTCTCTTTAAGGAGAGATCTTCCCTTTCTGAGCCACTCATTGCCTCCCACTCAGCCAAGCCGGCATCGATCTGCTCTGTACTGACGAGGGGCAAATACCCCGAAACGGCTGTCTACAGATGGGTGATGCTGGCTTGGCTAAATATCCCTTTTGCTTTCCAAAGACCCAGTGGGTCAAAAGCAAATTGAGGATTTGTTACATCCAATAGAGGGTGCTTGAGCTTCTCAGCTCCTTTCCCATAATGCCTTGTGATAGGCAAATGCTTCGTGGAGTGCAAAAGGCAATTTCGAATCTCCACACGCCTATATAGGCGCTCTCCCTAAGGAGAGATCTTCCCTTTCTCATCTTTTTATGTAGCAGACGTGTACACAAGAAGTATACACTAGTTTTTATGGACTTGAAATAAAAAAGTGACTCTATGGAAACTGTTTGTATCCTTGAATTAACGGCCATTAAATATGACAGCTTCCCGACACCAATCTAGACAATGCCCCCATTATGTCAAAATAATTGGGGGGAAATCCTACACCATCTGACGTGCCATGAGTCGCCCGGTGCCAGGCGATCCCTTCTGGAGACATGTAGAAATAAACGGACGAAAAACACTCCAACACCCCATTGTACTTTCCTGTCATTTTCTCGGACAATCAAAGGATACAAAAGCAATTCTCTTCCTCCGCAATAAACCCTTCAATTTTTCCAGCCCCAAAAAACGTGCTACCTACAATTCCCCTCTTGCACATACTTTTCATGGGTCAGTGTGTGAAGCATCAAATCAAAGTGGATTTACTTATGTATTATGACATTGGCCAAAAAAGACAGCACCCAAAGGGATTCTTGGAGGTTGTAGCCGGGTCTCTGTGTTAGGTCCTCTGCCACCAACTTTAGTGTTGGTAACACGCAATCAGGCTGGAAACTCTCCGGAAATTCTCCTGGGATCTGCTAACCCCCTTGTTGCCTCCTTCACCCACCCCCCCATTATCTACAGCTATGTTCACACGGCTTATTTGCAGGATGTAATTACACCGTGGGGGCGGGGAGGGAGCCCGGCACCTCGCCGGCCTATAGACTATCATTACTACCGGCGCATATACGCCGCTGGTAATTCACATGTCACTTATCTCCCCCCGCGCCGTATTCGCCGAGCAGGGAAAGGAGACGTAATCCATAGTTCTCTATGAGAACTGTGGATTACCGGAATGACTGGGACGTTTTCCAGACGTAATTTGCGCACTACGGCGCGTAATTACGGACTGAAATACGTCCCATTTTAAGCCGTGTGAACATGGCCTACAGGACAGGATCAGCCACATAGGAAGGGACCTCTGCTATACTCGTAAGGACATAGCTAAGTATGGATAAAGCAACAGAGGGGCCCCATTCATTTTATTATTGGCAGGTTTGGACCCCTGCTAATAATATAGGACATTGAGGACACATAAAAAGCATCACGGTAAGACGACACTCAGGAAATTAACTGGGGCTGATTGGATTTAAACACTAAGGACCGACATTTCCCAACACCCAACGCCAGTTTTTTGGTCTATTTTACGGCAAAACTACTTTTGACGCCATATTCTTGTTGTAAATGAACTGTCGTGCACCAAAACTAGGCGCATTATACGCCGGGAACGACACTTTGTAATGCGCCTAAATAGGGTGCACTGTGCGCCCCCGTTGCACAATGTGCCTGTTGAGGCGTATTACATATGTTATGCACCTCCATCGGGCAATGGGCCTCAATAGGCGCATTACATATACCACCAATGCTATGCGCCGTGAGTGGCGCATTGCGCCTTTTTTGACGCAATTCACCTTTTTAGGCGCATTAAGTTTTCTATGCAAAGTGTACCTGATGGCAGTTTTTGGATAGGATCGGACTTTCTGGCGCACTTTACACTGATTTAATGCGCCTAAAACTGGCATGGAAACGCCACTTTTCTGACATGTCGCCCTTTGTATTTTAGCCATCTATACACCAAGGGCCTTATGTATGAAAACTGTCTAGAAGTAAGACTGTCTTTGTTACCCATAGCCACCAATCAGAGCTCATAGCAACCAATCAGAGCACATAGCCACCAATCAGAGCACATAGCCACCAATCAGAGCTCACATCAACTAAATCAGAGTCCAGATCAACCAATCAGAGGTCATAGCAGAAAATCAGAGGTCATAGCAACCAATCAGAGGTCATAGCAACCAATCAGAGCTCATAGCAACCAATCAGAGGTCATAGCAACCAATCAGAGCTCATAGCAACCAATCAGAGCTCATAGCAACCAATCAGAGCTCATAGCAACCAATCAGAGCCCAAAGCAACCAGAGCCCATAGCAACCAGAGGTCATAGCAGAAAATCAGACCACATAGCAACCAATCAGAACCCATAGCCACCAATCAGAGCCCATAGCCACCAATCAGAGCCTATAGCCACCAATCAGAGCCCATAGCCACCAATCAGAGCCCATAGCCACCAATCAGAGCCCATAGCCACCAATCAGAGCCCATAGCCACCAATCACAGCTCATAGCGACCAGAGCCCATAGCAACCAATCAGAGCCCATATCCATCAATTACAGCCCATAGCAACCAATCTGAGCCCATAGCAACCAATCAGAGCCCATAACAACTAATCAGAGCCCATAGCAACCAAGCAGAGCCCATAGCAACCAAGCAGAGCCCATAGCAACCAAGCAGAGCTCAGTTTTTATTTCATATAGTGCTCTGGAAAAATAAAAGCTGAGCTCTGATTGGTTGCTAAGAGCAAAAAAGACAGTCTTACTCGTAGACAGTTTTCATACATAAGGCTCTCTGTATTTTAGCCATCTATACACCAAATATTAATTGTAACCTTTTGGGCTATTGGATGCAAAGTCCTTGATGGTATATCCCAAGGAATGGTCATTGATTGCAAACCCCATTTAATGTACCAGCAAATGAAATCTGCTATGTAGCCACGTACCACAGTACAGTAGCTCCCAATCTGTGTTCTGCTTCGGACATCAACCCGAATCCAAGCAATTTGATTCAGGTCAACACGAAATGATTTTTGCCCAAAATTGCCATAAAAACACCCTCAACCCTAATCTGATTTTAGGGATTGTGTATTTTTCACTGACATTTGAAGGGTAGTTTACCATCCCCTTACACTCCCTGATCCCTCCTTGCTCCCAGTGCAACATCGCCTCATCGTACAAGGCGCAGCGTCACCACGGTTAGTGAGGTCGATCTAAAGTGACGAGGTCACGTTGACTGAGAAGCAAAGCTGAACCAGGAGCAAGGAAAGACTGAGGATGTCACGGAATGGTATATTACCACTTAAAGGGAATGTGTCATCAAAAAATGTGTCATTGTTTAAGTCACATTTTTATGTTAAACACATTTATGAATTTTTTTTTTTCATATCAATATTTTTTTTATAATTCTTAAAGGAGTTGTCTCACTACAGGCTTTCAGCCTACCTCAGTGTGTCTGGCAGCAAAGGATTTTTGAATTCAGGGGCGTGCTTCTTGTCTGTCTCTTCTCCTCCCTCTTCCCCCCTCCCCTCAGCACACAGACAGCTCTCCTCCTCTATACAGCAGGGGAAGGACGAGGGGGTTTGCTGCCAGGGTTAACCCTGTGTGTGCCTGCCTAGGTCTGCTGCTCACTGCTGGATCAGCTGCACTGTGCTGTGGCCGAGCTCTTGCTGCTCCTCTCCACGGAGTCAGGAGACAGCAGGGAGAGGGCTGATCTATGAGTGGCTATAGAGCCAGAGGTCTGTGAAGCTGTGTATGATAATAGCAGAGCAGGGGGGGGGGGGATGTAAAGGTTCCTATACCCCCTGCTTAGCATACAAATCTCCACGGACATCTCAAGCAACAACAAACAAACCCTGTCAGAACAGACACAGGGCAGCTGTGAAGTGTGTTACTACAATCACAGCAGAGCAGGGAGGGATATGAACCGTTCATATGCCCCCCTGATCTGTTCTATTAGTATAGTCAAAGCTCCACACACATCATGATTATAGTAACACACTTCACTGCTGTCACATCGTACTGACCACAGATCAGCCTCACCTCTGCTCTCCTCAATCTGTGTAGAGAGCAGGCACACACAGGGTTAATCCAGGCAGCACAGCTACACAGAAGCCAGAGCCCTCCTCCTCCCTCCACTACAGAAGCCTCACATACTGTGAGGGAGGGGCTCTGTGCTCAGACCTGTATTGAGAAGCTGATGACATCACCAGCACTGGCAGCCAGTGAGATAAAAATCAACAGGTTGGTTGCTATAGTGATTTGAGGAGCTGATACACTCCTACTACCAGGGATAACTCAAAATCAGTAGGACATTTGTAATGAACAAATATTGCAAAGCTGCTTGTTTTTTTAAAGATCTTTTAATTAAAACCCAATCATTGTAGCGAGACAACCCCTTTAAGTCTTGCAGTTTTCACTTTGGCCACTAGGCCTTGTTTGCACTGCTTTAACAGCAGTCACAGAGATGCTTTACAGCAGCTTCATGCACATAGGAGACTTAAGACTGACTCCGTCCCATTGATTTCTATAGGAGAGTTTTCTAGTCATGCTCTGTGACCTGGGAAGAAATCACTGTGCAGGGAGGTGAAAGGGTGAACTATGACATCTCCTCTTGTGACTAGTGGATCCTGTGTTATCTATTCACACTGGTGTCTCCTTTCAGTTTGACCCTCTTTGTGCTTATAATGAGCAGACAACTGAGAATCTTTCTGTACAGAACAGGAAGTGTCAGACTATTACTAGGCCTAGTGGCCAAAGTGAAAACTGCAGGATTTAAGAATTATTAAAAAATATTGATATTTATCTTGAAAATTAAAAAAAATATAACCAAAAATTCTCAAAAAATGTGTTGAACATAAAAATGAGAGTTAAACAATAAGTCATTTTTGATGACACATTCCCCCCAAAAAAACCCTAACCCTAAGCCCAGCTTCTTGCCCCTGCATAGAGGAGAGGCTTGCTCTTCATTCACTTACAATGGGGCGTGAGCCTCTCCAACGTGTCAGGATAAGAACCCGGAAGTCCAGAGGAGCGGATCACCGGGAAGCTCAGTAGGGACAGCAGCAGGGGGCAGCTATGTAGAAATCAGATTTTTTTTTTGCTTTTTTGGGACATTCCAAGCCTGAATTTTCTCACAAGTTTTGTCGAACCTGTGCCTGACCAAAGATGATTTTGCTTTTTTGGGCCACCCTGGCTCCCAACGCAGTGTATTATTTTAAATGGACCCCCCCCACACACACACACTTTAAAGCTAGAGAAAAAATTCTGGTTCAGGACATCCCAAGCCTGAATTTTTTCACAAGTTCTGTCGAACCTGCGCCGAACCAAAGATGATCCTATTCAAGCTCCAGTAATCGTTCCTCATGGCCAAGTCAACTCTCCAAATATTTTTAATTTTTTAAAGTTTTAACATTTTAAATTTAAAGTTTTAACATTTTTTAAAGTTTTTAATTTTTTCAAAACCTTCCATCCTTAGTTAGAATCCAGAAGATTTTTCTCCTAAAATGTATCACCGTTCCATTAAAGTTATTTTACCTCCGGGGGCACATCCGGACTCCCACTGGCTCAGACATGGCCCTCAAATACTGAGGTTTATACTTGTGTGATGGGTCGCTGGGGTCTGGATGTGGCTCAGGGGAGAACGCCTAGGTTACAAATTGTCTATACCCGCTGCTCTTTAAACATATAAGAAGTGGAAACAGCGACGAGAATTATATGGGCTCTAGCCTCTATAAACATACATGACAAAGTTTTTGAAAAACTTTTGGTTTATTTAGTGAATGTCAAGCATATCTTTGTTTATGCATAAAATGTTGTACGCTGTAAAATTTAGTTTGCGGTAAAACAAAAATGAGTATTTAAAAAAAAAAAAAATAATAATTTTTTACGACTTACACTGAGGCTCATATCGGCTCCTACAAAAGCAGTTGGCCCTCAGGCTACCACCCCAGACCACCTTTACTGTTATCCCCCATGCGAAGTCTTTGACGCCCCCCCCGACTCTCCACAGATGGAGCGGTGTTATTCGATATCTATAGGCAGGACATCGCCAACAATAATATTTCTCCACCTGCGGGCTGAATGCATATGAACGCAGCATAATACATGAGCTTTATTGCCGCCATGTGTGTCCCTTTAAGAAGGTCCATACGATGCCATTAGTGACCTGATCATACAGCACAGAAAGAAGCAGGCTGCCCATTGTATTTTGCACATGTCCTCATGGGATAGCTTAGGTTTCATGTGAGTGGAGGAGGGAATTGGTCAGTAAAGTAGAATATGTCATCCTTTCTGCCAAAAGTCTATTTCCCTGTGACTCAGAGGAGCCCCCCGCCCCATCTTTACTGTTGACAGTCGCCTACTCAATTAATTGCATTTACACGAATGAATTCCTGCCCTGAGGCAAGAATCAATTTTTTTTCCCTGGCTTCCGAGAGCGTGCAGAGAGTTCTGCAAGGATACTCGGTGCCCGAGGCAAAACTTCAACTTATACAGCGACCCCCCCCCCCCCGTAAACAGAAAATATACATTTATTCAGCGTTGTACTCAGCTCAATGGTTTTGTAGATTGTTTCCATGGCAGCAGCCCAAATCGTGAAACGCGCCGGCATGCTCCGTTACACAGCCGCGGCCTTTTGCCTTTTCTACTTCAAAGTTTTTCAAAGCTGGAAAGTCATTATCAAAAATTCCCAACAGATCTCGGTTGCTCGGTGGTATCTCTTCTGCGCGGTGATCTCCTACAAATACAGAACTGTGTAGACGCGTCCCTGCACCAACAATGCTCCCAGCAGAGGTGAGCGGGACATATGGAAATCTTCAGTGACAAAAACGCCATCCAGACCTTGACAGCGGAGATGCAATGACTGCCAAATGTCAGGTTGTAGTGTGTTTAGACCGCGCTGGTTATAAAGCCGCAGGTATTTATACCAGCACATGCAGCTGCTCATCCTAATCTTCCTGGTTCATGGACACAAGGCCTAGGAAAGATTCACCCAGCCTAAAAAGGATGCTGAAAAATATGCATTTCACGGGGGAAAAATAATTTTTTTAAATGTGTTTTTCTGTCTCATGCCTTCTCAAGTTTCTTGTACAGATTTAAAAGGGTTGTCTCACTACAAGGATTTATATTATGTGTCCTACCTATTCCAAGATATCCCCTCTTGTATGGGCTGCATCAGCTTCTCAAGTCGCTATAGCTACAGACCTGTTCTCTCTCTCCTGATAGAATGACAGTGCTGGTTGCTATAGCTACAGACCTGTTTGATCTCTCCTGATAGAATGACAGTGCTGGTTGCTATAGCTACAGACCTGTTTGATCTCTCCTGATAGAATGACAGTGCTGGTTGCTATAGCTACAGACCTGTTTGATCTCTCCTGATAGAATGACAGTGCTGGTTGCTATAGCTGCAGACCCGTTTGATCTCTCCTGATAGGCTGCCAGTGCTTGTTGCTATAGCTACAGACCTGTTCGATCTATCCTGATAGGCTGCCAGTGCTGGTTGCTATAGCTACAGACCTGTTTGATCTCTCCTGATAGGCTGCCAGTGCTGGTCGCTATAGCTACAGACCTGTTTGATCTCTCCTGATAGGCTGACAGTGCTGGTCGCTATAGCTGCAGACCTGTTTGATCTATCCTGATAGGCTGCCAGCGCTGGTTGCTGTAGCTACAGACCTGGATTCTACTGCAGCCTAGTAGAAGCCAGTAAACATGCACCTGAACTTAAAATTAAACCAAGAAAACAGGACTGAGGTGAGATGAATCAATGTAGTGAGACAACCCCTTTAAGATTCACACAGCATAAAAAGGATGCTGAAAAATTTGCATTTCTAGGGGGAAAATATTTTTTTTAAATGTGTTTTTCTGTCTGGTGCCTTCTCAAATTTTTTGTACAGATTTAAAGGGATTGTCCTACTACAGGGATTGCTGCTTCTTATATTAAAGATCCTGCAAAAACAAGTCACTTTGCAATATGAGTTCAATAACCGTATCCTACCTATTCCTAGATATCCCCTCTTGTATGGGCTGCATCAGCAACTCAAGTCGCAAAAGCTACAGACCTGTTCGCTCTATCCTGATAGGCTGCCAGCACTGGTCGCTATAGCTACTGACCTGTTTGATCCATCATGATAGGCTGCCAGCGCTGGTTGCTATAGCTACAAACCTGTTTGATATCTTCTGATAGGCTGCCAGCATTGGTTGCTATAGCTACAAACCTGGTGTCCTAAACAGCACCTCACTGCAGGCCAGTAGTAGCCAGTAAACACGCCCCTGAATTAAAAAAATGAAACCGAGAAAACAGGACTGAGGAATCAACGTAGTGAGACAACCCTTTTAATCGCTATTTTCATACATTTTTATTTCAGCCAACAACCTCTTTCATGCAGTTTTTTATGCGTTACGCATCAAAATATGAACTGAATTCCTTTTTTTTTTTTTTCCTAATCCAGGGACATGTGTAAAAGCTGAGCTCTGATTAGTTGCTAATGGACAGTCTTGCACTTAAAATTTTTTTTTCACAAAGGAAGTCCATTGTGTAACGTGTCAGATGTGGGGGGAAAAGTATTATGTACAACAATGATACGTATCCACATAGAGAGCAACTGGACACTGCTGATGTGTAAAGTCCAAGCAAAGCAAGCATTTTACACATCGAAATACATGTCAAACAGTGTGATGGGCATGTGTGTGTATGTGTGTGTATATATATATATATATATATATATATACACACACACATATATGTATACACAGACATATGTATATATACACACAAATATATGTATATATACACACACAAATATACACTCACCGGCCACTTTATTAGGTACACCTGTCCAACTGCTCGTTAACACTTAATTTCTAATCAGCCAATCACATGGCGGCAACTCGGTGTATTTAGGCATGTAGACATGGTCAAGACAATCTCCTGCAGTTCAAACCGAGCATCAGTATGGGGAAGAAAGGTGATTTGAGTGCCTTTGAACGTGGCATGGTTGTTGGTGCCAGAAGGGCTGGTCTGAGTATTTCAGAAACTGCTGATCTCCTGGGATTTTCACGCACAACCATCTCTAGGGTTTACAGAGAATGGTCCGAAAAAGAAAAAACATCCAGTGAGCGGCAGTCCTGTGGGCGGAAATGCCTTGTTGATGCCAGAGGTCAAAGGAGAATGGGCAGACTGGTTCGAGCTGATAAAAAGGCAACAGTGACTCAAATAGCCACCCGTTACAACCAAGGTAGGCAGAAGAGCATCTCTGAACGCACAGTACGGCGAACTTTGAGGCAGATGGGCTACAGCAGCAGAAGACCACACCGGGTGCCTCTCCTTTCAGCTAAGAACAGGAAACTGAGGCTCCAATTTGCCCAAGCTCATCGAAATTGGACAGTAGAAGATTGGAAAAAACGTTGCCTGGTCTGATGAGTCTCGATTTCTGCTGCGACATTCGGATGGTAGGGTCAGAATTTGGCGTCAACAACATGAAAGCATGGATCCATCCTGCCTTGTATCAATGGTTCAGGCTGGTGGTGGTGGTGTCATGGTGTGGGAAATATTTTCTTGGCACTCTTTAGGCCCCTTGGTACCAATTGAGCATCGTTGCAACACCTTGTGGAATCTATGCCACGAAGAATTGAGGCAGTTCTGAAGGCAAAAGGGGGTCCAACCCGTTACTAGCATGGTGTACCTAATAAAGTGGCCGGTGAGTGTATATATATATATATATATATATATATATATATATATATATATATATATATATATACACATACATACATACATACACACACACACACATACGCACATGGATAACGAAATGACGGATAACGAAGCAGAAAAAAAAGGACTGCACAGTATAATGTAATAATGTAATGAGGAATAAAGAACATTGTAAGCGGGATACAGTAAAAGATGATGTCGCTTTACGGCACCAACGAAAGTAACTGCCGTGAGTAAGGCTATGTTCACACGGCTTATTTCAAAACGTATTTACATCGGATTGCCGATCGAAAATACGTTCTGAAATCAGTTGAAAATCAGGTGCAAATACGTGCCACTAAGTGTGGGAAGTATTTGTAACTGATTTCCCGACGGATTCACCATCTCCAATCATTGTAGGTGGTGAATCCGTCCGTAAATAATTGACATGCACATTGTTTTTCCGTCCGGAATACTGTCGTCAATCCGCGGCGGCAATCCGGCACGGAACTACGCGTCGTGTGAACGACGAGCCGTATTTTCTATTGAAATCAATAGAAAATAGGCTGTTACTTATTTCTGACTGATTTGCCGACGGATTGACGATCGTCAATCCGTCGGCAAATCCGCGGCAAAATAAGCCGTGTGAACGAGGCCTTAGGGACGGGACGGTTGCACTCACGGATATTGAATGTGAAACGACGGATAACAAGGTTTTCTGTAACATTGATGGTGACGTAACTGTGAAATGATGGAGACCGAAGCAATGGCTGATGGGGTATTACTGTGTATATATTTGTGTGTTTGCGTGTGTGTGTGTGTATGTGTGTGTATATATATATATTATATATATATATTTTATATATTATATATATATATATATATATATATATATATATATATATATATATATATATATATATATATATATATATATATATATATATAAAGTCTGTTTATGTGTATATGCACACATACACAAACTTTCCCTCATGACTAATATAATACCAAATACTTTACTGACTATACATATTTAAAAATTTCTGACGCACAGCCGTACTAACAGCTCAAGAGCCGGACAATCTTGTATACAGCCATTGAGCTGTGAGTATGGTTGTGCGTCTGTGTTTAAGAAATTTCCTATTTTTCAAGTTTTTTTTGTTTTGTTTTTCTTTTTAAAGTTCAAAAATTGGATAGGTACAACCATGATCATAAAAGAGGGCGAAATACATCTATTTATTAAGGGTAATAGCATGAACAGAACGAATAAAGCAAAGATTAGTCTAATAAATACTGGCCAAGAAATAACGGATGACAATTCGGGTATGTACAGATGAATTAAACCAGGTGTATAGCGGCACGTACTCTATAGGCCTGCTACTTTCGAAGTACGCGCTGGCCAGTGCGTTCTTCTAATGTGCTCCGGCGCCCATTAACCTTCATTTTCCCCGGGGCATAAGTGTCATGTCACTTCTGTCTGCTGACGCCCGGGAAGTTGCTGTAAAATCATAGCACTCAATGATGTTACCGTATTTGCAGCAGGGCTGTGGAGTCGGAGTCGTGGAGTCGGAGTCTATTTTGCAGGAGTCGGTGTCGTCAAAAAATGGACCGATTCAGACTCCCAAAATATATAATAAGTTGGTCCAGTTACTTTGATGCAGTGCAAAGAGCAAGAGGAATTGGCTCCGGCCAGTGCTACTGCTCCCATATCTTCAGCCTCATCACATGAGGAGTGTAATTGATGACATGGAGCAGGCAAAGTGCTGCCCCAGGGGAAAAGATTCCGCTCCCAGGACAAACAGATTTCAGCAAAATTTTTCACCTGTTTTCAAAGAAGTAGAAGAGTTCAACCATTCATCAAAACTGACTGTGGCTGAGGCAATTCCTTTATACCCCGACATTGTTAGAGATGTTGCCCCTGTGGTCACCGCTTTGCCCCCAACCCAAGTTAGTGTAGAGAGGCCGTTCTCTATCCTGGAAATGAGATCAGATGTGAGGTCATGTATGCAGGATCTGATGGAGGCAATACTATTTCTCAGAACAAATTCAGTGACTCCACAAATGTTCCTGCAGTGTTTTGCAGTATTACAATTTTTTTGTGTCCTAAAGTCATATCCAATAAATATATTTTACACTGACAAGCAAAAGGGTAACAATGGTTAGAACTTGTGACTTTCAGGCTCCATTTCTCTCCATCCACTACAACTTTGTATATGAGGCTACTGTAATTTTATATACAGTCATCTTACCGATCTTATACAAAAATTTGACTTGCAAATATTTAGCATCTGCTTAGTTATAGTTTTGCTCCTAAAAATCAAAATGTTAATTTCTATTATTTTGTCAGTATTTGGGAAATCCACTTTTTGGTTTTCAATACTGCCTGAATCCTTCTGGGCTCTGGATCAGATTCAAGCATATCTTGACCAAAATCTGATCCCAGGTCTCTTCTCCAGATTCCCAGTGTTGGTGCAGACTGGACTTGGATACAAATACAGCTTTTTCTTCAACTCTACCCAGAAGAGTTCAAAAGATCAAACATTGTTACCCTTTTGCTTGTCAGTGTCTGTTCTACCTAAATAGCTTGATTATTGTATCATAAGGTGATAAACAGCCTGATGTTACCATTTTACTACAGTAAAGTTATTACTTAAACATGCGCCATGTATGAGGGAGTCAGGAGTCGGAGGTTTGGGAAATTGAGGAGCCGGAGTCGGGGCTTCGGCTTCCCGACTCCACAGCCCTGATTTGCAGGTCGTACTTCGGACAAACTACAGCACAATTACGCCCCGAAGCACGGACCGCAAATATGTCTTGTGAACATACTCTTTATAACAATGCATAAGTGGTGCATGCAGGAGATCATAAATTCATAACTGTAAGGCCATGTTCACACGGCTTAAAATGGGCCATATTTCGGTCCGTAATTACGCGCCGAAGTGCGCCAATTACGGGCCGAAAACGGCCCATTCATTACGGTAATTCACAGTTCTCATAGAGAACTATGGATCACGTCTCCTCTCCCCGCCCGGCGAATCCGCCAGGCGGGGAGATAATTGACATTTGAATTACTAGCCGCAAATACGCGCCGCTAGCAATTCAAGTCTATGGGCCGGCGAAGTGCCGGCCCCCTGCTCAGTCCCCCGCTCCCGCCCCCGGTCACACGGCGTTATTGCGGGGCGTAATAACGCCCTGCAAATACACCGTGTGAACCTAGCCTAATAAATAAATAAAAAATTATGGTAATTATAATGGAATACAAAAGCTAAAGAGCAAGGATGCTAAAGATTTCATGTTAAGCCATAAATTCACACATAAAGGGCCTTGTATGAAAACTGTCTAGCAGTAATACTGTTTCCAATAGCAATCAGAGCCCATAGCAACCAGAGTCTGTAGCAACCAATCAGAGACATAGCAACCAACAAGAGCCTACAGCAATCAATCAGAGCTCATAGCAACCAATCAGAGCCCACAGCAACCAATCAGAGCTCACAGCAACCAATCAGAGCCCACAGCAACCAATCAGAGCCCACAGCAACCAATCAGAGCCCATAGCAACCAATCAGAGCCCACAGCAACCAAGCAGAGCTCACAGCAGCCAAGCAGAGCCCACAGCAACCAAGCAGAGCCCCCAGCAACCAAGCAGAGCTCAAAGCAACCAAGCAGAGCTCACAGCAACCAAGCAGAGCCCATATCAACCAAGCAGAGCCCGTAGCAACCAATCAGAGCTCGTAGCAACCAATCAGAGCTCGTAGCAACCAATCAGAGCTCATAGCAACCAATCAGAGCTCGTAGCAACCAATCAGAGCCCGTAGCAACCAATCAGAGCTCATAGTGACCAATCAGAGCTCATAGCAACCAATCAGAGCCCCTAGCAACCAATCAGAGCTCATAGCAACCAATCAGAGCTCATAGCAACCAATCAGAGCTCATAGCAACCAATCAGAGCCCATAGCAACCAATCAGAGCTCATAGCAACCAATCAGAGCCCCTAGCAGCCAATCAGAGCTCATATAGTGCTCTGGAAAAATAAAAGTTGAGCTCTGACAGTTTTCATACATAACGCTCAAAATCCCGATGCAAATTCATTATGCAGAGTGCCATAGTACTGAAGAAGCAGTATAGATAATAGTCATAAACATGGAGCAAATAATAAGGTTAAATTGTAGCACACAAAGTTAAAACTTCCGGAAGAAGCTTGCTACAAGAAACGTGCATCAGGAATTTCCTTTACATCTACCCTTGGGTCATATCGTGGCTGGCTAAGTATTTGGCATTATAATGGTTTCCCTCATAATTATTATTGAGCGGATCTGAGTTACAAAGTATTTAACCAGCAACATTTTTCTTTTTACAGCTTCACAATATGCGTCTATTATATGGAATATAACAGTTTGCTACTCCCACACTGGTTCCAAAGTGGCTTAAGGAGAACCAAGTCAATGTTTTGGAGCGGCCGTCACAAAGCTCTGATCTTAATCCTATTGAAAATGTATGGGCAAAGCTGAAAAGGCCGGAGCGAGCAAGGCGACCTCCAAACATGGCTCAGTTACATCAGTTCTATCAGGAGGAATGGGCCAAAATTCCTACCAACTACTGTGAGAAGCTTGTGGAAGGATCCAGAATGTTTGACCCAAGTCCTACAGGTTAAGGGCAATGCTACCAAATACTAATGAAATGGAAACTTTTGACTTTGCAGCAAGTAATAAAAATGCCTTAAAAATTATCTCTCATTATTCTGGCATTTGGCAAATATAAATAATTTTGGTTCCTAATTGACCTAAAACGGGGAAGGTTTATTCTGATTTCATGTCAGATAGTGAGAAAAACCTGCAGATAGGGCTTTATATAGAGGGAGGGAGAAACCTGCAGATGGGGCTTTTTATAGAGTGGATGGAAAGTTCTGGTTTCAACTGTAGCTGCTTCCGTGATCTTTTATTGTAATCCTCTCACTGTGGACTTGTTTTAATTTGGACCCGTGTGATGTTTTGGGTTTGGTTTTCGGCCAAACTAGCCAAATGTTAATTTGGGCATTACCAAGCTCCAGGAATAGTCTGATTCAGTTTGGATAGGGTTTCATCAGGTATTGCATTAATCCAGGCTGGACAAACGCCACCGCACCACTAGTACAAGGTCATCATTCAACTTTCTGATGGAAGTGTCTCCTTAAAAGGGGTTTTCTCACTACATTGATTCATCTCACCTCAGTCCTGTTTTCTTGGTTTCATTTTGAATTCAGGGGCGTGTCTACTGGCTCCTACTAGGCTGCAGTAAAAGCCAGGTCTGTAGCTATAGCAACCAGAGCGGACAGCCTATCAGGAGAGATCAAACAGGTCTGTAGCTATAGCAACCAGTGCTGGCAGCCTATCATGAGAGATTGAACAGGTCTGTAGCTATAGCAACCAGTGCTGGCAGCCTATCAGGAGACATTGAACAGGTCTGTAGCTATAGTGACCAATGCTGGCAGCCTATCAGGAGAGATTGAACAGGTCTGTAGCTATAGCGACCTGAAGAGCTGATGCAACCCATACAGGAGGGGATATCTCAGAATGGATAGGACACATATTGGACATATATTGCAAAGTGACTTGTTTTTGCAAGATTTTTAACATAAAAAGCAATCCTTGTAGCAATTCCTTTATGTGGTATGTTTAGGGGTGCCAATATGGCAGTACAGGGAGTAGGAACTAGTAATGGTTGGGGGCCCCATTTGATTTGGTTGTATGGGGCCCTGAAATGGTCAATAGATGACTGATGGCAGCCATGGGTATTTTTACACATGGTGGAAATGCTGCAGATCCTCTGTGTAGAGTTGTCCAGGAACAATATGCATTGGGTTATTTTTCAAAATCTCCTTCACATGCTGCATAAATTGTCCGAACAAATATTGACCCAAGTATAGAGGCCAAAATCCGCGGCACACCAATTTCTGTTGCAGAATGGTTATGGATTTTTCATAGATCAGGAAGTCTAATCTATAGATATAAAGCAAAATTTGGATTTAAAAAAAAATATTTTTTTTGCATAAAACGGCAGAACAATTTGCAGCAACAACACCTGAACCAAATTAAATGGATTTGTGCTAAAGAAAAAAATTTCCTTGGCAAGTCAAACCTATGTAAACGTTCTCATCCACAGGTAGATATTACGAGAATGAGGTCAGGGGCCTGGAGGAGAACGTCGGTCATAAATTGCTCATTCTCAGACCAATCGGCCACGTCCGACTGATAGGACTCACTTGTGGGAAACGCACATAAACAGGCAAACAGTACACGATAATGAACGTTCATCACCTCTGTAAAACCACAGAACAATATATTATTAAGACAACGTGCCCACGCCATAACTGCACCCAACACAAAACTCTGCCATAACGTCATTTCTGCCCACACAGCACTTTACAGTAACTGTGCCAGGATTGATATTCCCATATACTAATGCTATATAGCCGTGAATTTCTTACTACAGTATATAACCTTACAGCAGTTTACCCCCACACTTTGGTGCTACAAAGCAACATTTTTCCATATTACAGCGCCATAAAGCAGGTGACCCCCCGACTTGGAACAAATACTGAATAGTATAAACCTGAGCCCCCAAGCCGACTGCCCATTACATAGTAGATAAGGTTGGATCGAGATTGAATTCAACCTATAACCCTACAATGTTGATCCAGAGGAAGGCAAAAACCCACATAAGGTAAAAGTCAACTGTCCCCATTTTAAGGGAAAAAAATTCCTACCAGACTTCAGATCTGGTAACCAGAATAACTCCCAGGATCAACGTTCTCTCTTTATAATCTAGTACCTATATAATCTATAATTTACAATAACTATTAATAGTAGTATCTATATAATCTTTAATTTACATTAACTAGTAATAGTACATATAATCTATAACCTAAAATAACTAGTAATTCCTATATAATCTATAACCTACAATAACTAGTAATAGTAATAATAGTACATATAATCTATAATAACTAGTAATAGTAGTACCTATATAATCTATAACCTAAAATAACTAGTAATAGTAATTCCTAAATAATCTATAACCTACAATAACTAGTAATAGTAATAATAATACATATAATCTACATTCTAAAATAACTAGTAGTAGTACCTGTATAATATATAACCTACAATATCTAGTAATAGTATCTATAGAACCTACAATAACTAGTAATAGTAATAATAATACATATAATCTATAATCTAAAATAACTAGGAATAGTGGTATCTATATAATCTACAATAGCTAGTAATAATAGTACATACAGTATAACCTACAATAACTAGTAATAGTAGTAACTATATAATCTATAACATACAATAACTACGGTAGTAATAGTACATGTAATCTATCATCTAATATAACTAGTAATAGTAGTATCTATATAATCTGTAACCTACAGTAACTAGTAATAGTAGTACCTATAAAATCTACAACAATCCCACTGCCACAACCCCCCCCCCCCCTCCTCCCCACAACACGTCTGCCCCTACCTTCTGTCTCTTTCCTCCTTTCCTGTAGATTGTAATCCCTCGCAGGCAAGGAACTCTCTCCCTCTGTACCAGTTGGGAGTCATTTATAATTGCCTCTGTACTTTATTTGACACAAGTTATGTATGTAACCCCTCTCAAATGTACAGCGCCTTGGAACAAACAGCGCTTTTTAATAAATAATAATATTCGTAACCTGTAATGATATAGTCTTAGAAAAATATTCTATATATATATATTCTAAGAAAGGCATCGAGGCCCCACTTCAACCAGCTTAATGAATCCCCCATTACTAAATTAAAGATGTAAAATACAAAACGTAACTTTTGAAATCAACTTTTCACTTGCACAATCACCATATGTGTGTGTGTGTGTATATATATATATATATTTTATATATATATATATTATATACACACACACACACACACACAACACACGCATGCACACAACATATATATATATATACACACACACACTTATATATGTATATACACCACATATGTGTACAAGTTTTGCATGGTGCGTGCGTTTTTATATATATATATATAATATTTGTGTTGTATGTATTAATAGTAACATTATTTTAATATGCACACACATTTATATAAATTATACAAATTACACACACACATTTTTTTATATTTATATATACACACACAACGCATACATATACACACACTTTACATATACATATACTGTATACACACACATATATATATATATTTATATTTACACACACACATATATACACACATACATATAGATACACACATACATTATATATATATATATATATATATATATATATATTATATATATATTATAATATATATATTATATTATATATATATATACCACACCACACACACACACACCCCACCGGCCACTTTATTAGGTACACCTGTCCAACTGCTCGTTAACACTTAATTCTAATCACCCAATCACATTGGCGGCAACTCAGTGCATTTAGGCATGTAGACATGGTCAAGACAATCTCCTGCAGTTCAAACCGAGCATCAGTATGGGGAAGAAAGGTGATTTGAGTGCCTTTGAACGTGGCATGGTTGTTGGTGCAGAAGGGCTGGTCCCGAGTATTTCAGAAACTGCTGATCTCCTGGGTTTTTCACGCACAACCATCTCTAGGGTTTACAGAGAATGGTCCGAAAAAGAAAAAACATCCAGTGAGCGGCAGTCCTGTGGGCGGAAATGCCTTGTTGATGCCAGAGGTCAAAGGAAAAATGGGCAGGACTGGTTCGAGCTGATAGAAAGGCAACAGTGACTCAAATAGCCACCGTTACAACCAAGGTAGGCAGAAGAGCATCTCTGAACGCACAGTACGGCGAACTTTGAGGCAGATGGGCTACGCAGGGAGAAGACCACACCGGGTGCCACTCCTTTCAGCTAAGAACAGGAAACTGAGGCTCCAATTTGCCCAAGCTCATCGAAATTGGACAGTAGAAGATTGGAAAACGTTGCCTGGTCTGATGAGTCTCGATTTGCTGCGACATTCGGATGGTAGGGTCGAATTTGGCGTCAACAACATTTAAAGCATGGATCCATCCTGGGCCCTTGTATCAACGGTTCAGGCTGGTGGTGGTGGGTGTCATGGTGTGGGGAATATTTTCTTGGCACTCTTTAGGCCCCTTGGTACCAATTGGCATCGTTGCAACACCTTGTGGAATCTATGCCCCAAAGATTGAGGCAGTTCTGAAAGGCAAAGGGGGTCCAACCCGTTACTAGCATGGTGTACCTAATTTAAAATGGCCGGTGAGTATCTATATATATATATATATATATTATATATATTATATATATATATTATATATTTATTTATATATATATACACATATACACACACACATAATATATATATACCCCACAACACACACACACACACACACACACATATCTATATATATACACACACATATATAAATACATATATTATATATATATAACACTTATATATTTTTATAATACACATTTATATATATTTTACAATATATATATATACATACATATAATATATACACACATATATTTTATACACACACATATATATATATACACACTTATATATTTTATACACCATATATATATATACACCATATATATATATACAAAATTATATATATATATACACATAATATTTTTATATACACATATATATATATTTATACACATATATTAAAATACACATAATATATTATATATATTATATATACAATATATATATTTATTTCTATATATATAATAATATTTATATACACATATATATATTTTACCCCACATATTTATATATACACATATATATATATTCAAATATATATATACACATATATATATACACATTTATATATACACATATATATATACACAATATATATATATTTATATATATTTTTATATACACACACATATATACACACACACTTATATATATACACATATATATATATACACATATATACACACACATATATATATACACACACATATATACACACATATATATACTGTATATACACACACACAAATATACCCACATATACTGTATATATATATACACACACATACACACACCCACACGTGTACACGTATGCATGTGTGTGTGTGTGAGTGCATACACATACTGTACATACACTCACACATATATGTGTACATGCATGTCTGGTTATCTGCACCAACTATAGTCCACACGACCTGGAAGTAATGTATAGACAGTCACGTACACGACATCAGCAGCACTGTAATGGAAATTAGAATAAGCAATCCAGGTATCAGCAGGCAATGGGTTAAATAAGCCTTTCGGTGAAGATACACATGACAGGGTTCAATGAATGTGTTTGGAGCTTGGAAGCACCTGGCATTGTACAAAGTGATATATTGGATTACTTCCAGGGGGGCTTTTTAGCATTAACCCGCAGATCAGTGCTGCCCTGAAGGGTTTGCAACAGCTTGGAAGTTTTCCTCTCTCATCCTCATAATAAAAGATGGGAAGTTCTGTAATCTGCAGGATATAAACAGTGCAAAGTGCCCGGATTCCACATCTTAGTGTATAAAACACTCATCCTCGTCTCAGTTTGGAGGTATTAAGGCTAATATACAAGAGAACGGCCTAATTTTCTTAATTCCCATAAAGCAGAAACAGGGCTAGAAAAGTGTAGTTTAGCCATGTATCAACCTAAGGTCAGGTTCACATCCACGTCTCAGCCTCCATCACAGACATGAAGCCGTTCCATGATGGACAGCAATGGCGCCCGACGGACCGCACTAACCACAATGTGCTATTTTTTCTGCCATTTTCGACAGTATCTGCAATGGAGGCTCTGATCACAATCTCCAATGCAGATGTGAACCAGGCCTTACATACACGGGGGGTCAGATAGAAGGGAGTAACACATGACTGCAGAGTCAGACTACACAACGTCTGCATGTAGTCTGTAACCATAGAGACGCATAGGTTTGCTTTGGAGCTGTATACACACTATTGTAGAGACTTTCAACCTAGTCTATTTGCAGAAATGCTTAATTTTTTTCAGATGTAATAAACCAAAAAAATGGATGCAAAGTTTACATTTAATAATCAAAGTAAATAATCATTATTTATAGTACAGTAACGATCACTATTTGGCACCAGTTACAGCTACTTAGTATTAATTGCCTGTCCAGCCTCAATATAATCAATGTTTTTATTGATTCATGTTACCTCAGTCCTGTTTTCTCGGTTTAATTTTTTAATTCAAGGTTTACTAGCGTTATTGGCCTGCAGTGAAGAGCTGCTGAGGACACCAGGTCTGTAGCTATAGCAACCAGTGCTGGCAGCCTATCATGAGGGATCAAACAGGTCTGTAGCTATAGCAACCAGTGCTGACAGCCTATCATGAGAGATCGAACAGGTCTGTAGCTAAAGCAACCAGTGCTGGCAGCCTATCAGGAGAGATTGAACAGGTCTGTAGCTATAGCGACCTGGGGAGCTGATGTAGCCCATACAAGAGGAGATATCTAGGAATACCATGTTTCCCCGAAAAGAAGACCTAGAACAATTTTTTTTCAAGCTTAGAAATGTAAGGCCTCCCCTGAAAATAAAAGTTAGTGGCAGTCATTGCTACAAGAGCACTTATCATCTCCACACAAACACACACAAATTGACTGTAGATGAAATTATAAGACTTTTCTCACATACATGTAATTACCAATCCAGAGGATTTACCTCAGTATCACAGGGAGAAGGATTTTACATTCACTTTGTAAGTAAGGCTATCCTACAGAAGGCTGTGGTAGATACCAACTGTGCAGGGGGAGCTGAGGGCATAGCTGCTTGTACAGGGTGATCGGAGTCTCTCCCTACATACGTTGGAGGCACAGCACACTGATGAGATAGTGTGACTGAGGTTATCTGTTGCTTCAGAGCTTGGCTGTTTATGAGGATGTTTGTGGTAACAGGACTACAGTATATTAATAAATTATGAAATTTTTTTTGTTCAACAATAAATGTGAATTATCGTTCATGGAAAATTAAGACATCCCCTGAAAATAAGACCTAGTGCATCCTTAGGGGCAAAAATTAATATAAGACACTGTCTTATTTTCGGGGAAACAGGGTAGGTAGGACACTGTTAATGGACACATATTGAAAAGTGACTTGTTTTTGCAAGATCTTTAACGTAAACAGCAATGATTGTAGCGAGACGACCCCTTTAACTCCTTAACGACCGCCCGACGACTTTAGACGTCGCTGCAGACATCGGAGTTTGCGGCGCACGGCACCGCAACTGCCCTGGGATCGGGGCTGTACTACACAGCCCTGATCCCAGAGCATGTCCTGCGAGCATCGGGGAGCAGAGGAAACCTCAGCAACCTGATGCTTTAACCCTTTGATTGCGGCGGTGCGTTATCGCAGCGCAATCAAAGGGTTCCCCTGCTCTGTCGGGTGATCAGAACACCCGGTGACCCGACAGAGCTCGGAGAACGGCTGCACAGCCAGCCCTGGGGACCTAGAGTAGCCCCAGAGCTGTCTGTGTACTAAGTCAGTGACTAGAACGCACTGTGTGCTGTCCAGATCACTGCCTGTGTCAAAGAGACACAGATTACAATGTATTAGCATATATGAATATGCTAATACATTACTAAGTATAAATTTATTTTTTTTTTAAAAGTAAAACAGTTCTCCCTTCATGGGAGTAAAAAAAAAAAAAGTAAAAAAAAAAAAAAAAGTGTAAAAAAAAAAGAATAAAAAAATAAATAATAAAATAAAAATAAATATTTAATAAAAAATAATTATGCATAAATTACACACAAAAAAAACTACACATATTAGGTATCCACACGACCATAATAACCTGTAGAATTAATCTTACAATTTATTAAGTGTGAAATGTGAATGGTGTAAAAAAAAAAAAAAAATTACAAAAACAAAAAAATTAAAATAAACTTAAAAAAAAACAAAAAAAAAAAAACAATTATTTATAAGTGAACTTAAAAAATTCCCCCATAAAGTGCAAATTTTATAGAATAAAACGAGGCCTCATACAACTGCGTCATTGAAAAAATAAAAAAGTTACAACTGTTGAAACGCAAGGAGGCAAAAACTAAAAAAATGTTCTGGTCATTAACTACTTTTCAGGTGTTCGGCTTAATGGGTTAATGCTCTATACTGTAGATCCAGTCATCACACACTGTATTACCTGTGTTAGGCCTGCTCAAAACAAGGATTGGAGACCCCCCCCTTATTAAACACAAGAGCGGCGCGGGCCCCGTCTTAACAGCACTATGGGGGCCCCGGGGCAAAGAGGTGTTCTGCCCCGCCCCCCCCCCCCACCCCCCCAAAAAAAAAAAACAACTCAAAAAAAAAAATAAAATTTTCCCCAGCTCCGTCACCATTAATGACAGAGCCCACAGCACTGATCAAAATAGAGCAAAAAAACCCCTGACCCGGGGGATCACGGGAGACGCCCTTTGTTGTCAGTCTTTTCCGAACTTTTCTTTTTCCCCTTTTTTCCTTTCCGCCATAACCACTTTCCCGGCCCCCCACTCGTCCTGCGAATGTAACGAAAAAAAACATCTTAGAATATCATTTATCAGCACTTGCCCCGATTCTACCCGTTATGGGCGCCCCACATCTAGTAAGTAGGTAGTAATACTGCCCACCATTAAGTGGTGGTTTACAGGGTACTTTAGGTTTTAAAATTTGGGACCCTGTAGGTTGGTTTTGGCCCACCCTGTAGATTGTAGGCCCCCTGTAATATCTACGCCCTAGATTGTAGGCCCCTCCCTTTTTATCCCCATATAGAAGGGCCAGTAATTAGGGGAGGGGGCCGTAATTTGGGCAGGGAGGGCCGTATATTGGTAGGAGGGGAGTATATAGCCAGGCAGTGCAGTGTATAGGGGGCAGGGAGGGCAGTATATAGGGGCAGGCAGGCAGTATATAAGGGGAGCAGGCAGGGCAGTAATAGGTAGCGGCGGGAGTATTAGGTAGCAGGAGGGCAGTATTTGTAGCAGGCAGGGCAGTATATTGGTAGCAGGCCCGGGCAATTTTAGGTGGCAGGCAGGGGGAGTATATAGGTAGAGGCAGGGCGTATAAGGTAGCAGGCAGGGCGATATAGGTGGCAGGCCCAAAAGGGAGTTATAGGGGGCAGGCAGGAAGTATATGGGGGGTGGCAGGGCATATATAGGTGTTGGCAGGGAGTATATAGGTGGAGGGAAGTATATAGGTGGGAGGGCAGGGGAGTATATAGGTTAGACAGGGCCCGTATATAGGTGGCAGGCAGGGCAGTATATAGGTGGCAGGCAGGGGAGTATATATGGTAGGAAAGGGGCAGTATATATTAAAGCGGGCATATTAGCCCGGCAGGGCAGTATATTGTTGGGGAGGGCCCAAATTTAAAAAAAATAAAAATAAAAATTTTAAACTTACCCATTTCCTTCCTCTTTTCGTCGGAGCCGGTGGCCGCTCAAGCAGAGTCGGGGCCGCGGACGGGGCACGGGACTCATCACATCGCGCCCTGCCCCGCCCCTTCTGGGAGCTGAAAAAGAGGGGATCAGAAGACCCCAGCTGTTCAGCCTCTGCCTGCACCGGGCGTGCAGGCGGCGGCCTGATGGCTGCTGGGGGTCTGTGACCGGCCCCGGCGCCTGGTGGGGGGGGCCACAGACCGCGCCGGTCCCGGGGGCCCCCGGGGGGAAAACCCCCAGCCCCCCCCGGCGACGCCCGAGCGGCCTGGGGCCCAAATCCCGGCTGCCCCGGGCAAAGCCTGGCTGTCGCCCCAGGGGCAGGGTGGGGCGGCTGCCGGGAGGGGCCCCCCTAGTCGTGGGGCCCCCCAGGCAATGGCCTACCGGGCCCAAATTGGAAAGAGAGGGCCCCCTGGGGGGGGAGTATAAATTGTTCAGACGAAACTCAGTTTCTAAATTATATCCATAATTTAACTTTAAAAGAGATATGAAACAAGCCTCCCCACTCCCCCCGAAAAAAAAAATTCTTGCATTGTTTGAGTCTTCATTCATCTCATAGTAATATTTTTTATATGATTTGCGCTTTTCCTGTGCTGTACGTAGCCTCCCTTCTCTGCAGCTGAGCCGCAGCATTTCCCGGTTAACAGCTGCTTTCTGCTGTCCTGTAAAACGGCAAGCCCCAGGCCCTTGCTGTGCTCGTAACATCTTTTTTGAACCTTAAAAGGTTGTCCACACAAAGAATGTTTAATGAGGGACCAAAAATGTAAGCATGTCATTTGGTTACAAAAGCAAAGTGCTATGTTTTAAAAGAAGGGGTCTTTTTGTGTGCTTAGAAAAGGTGTTTTGGGCCAAGGTTGGGGTTTCGCCCGGGAATGTATACTGGCTGCACTGACGTTTCCCCCCCGCCCACCAGGTCGGAATGAAATGCATGGCTAAGTCCCATGTAGGAAAGGTCGCGGGGAAAGGGCCATATGCAAAAAGGAGAGGGGAGAAAGATAGAGACCCACGTTAATCTCATGTGCAGTCCTGCGTAAAACAGAAAGAGAGAACACAGGAGTCCTATGTAAAATGTGCAGTTTTACATAGACAGACCTATAACTCATGTGCAGTCCCACGTAAAACAGAAAAAAGAACACAGCGTCCAGTAAGGGTTTCAGTTTATGCAAATTTCATACGAGAGAACAAGCTGTACTGTGCTCCCCGTAAAACCCCAATTTGCGACACAGATGTTCAGTCCCAGGAATTATTTTTGCCTCATGTCATCCGCGAAATCAGAAAAAGAACACAGCTTTTCACCAGCCCATGTAAATGTGGAGCCCACCCCAAATTACATACAGAGAGAGAACACGCTATGCAGCCCTGTAAAACAGTTTGGAAAAATATCGCATCCCATTTTAAAAACAAAAAAAGCATAAGTTTTTTTCTGGATCGTAGAGGTCAGAGGTGTAAAATGGCAGGAAATATCATTTTGGTGAGAGACAGAGAAAAAATCCCCCGTCTTTCCAAGTCCTGAAGTCAAATGCCATTCTGTTACAAAGTATGTAGGGGAAAAGTTTTAAGATTACACTATCGAGTTCACTTAGCTTTTCACTTCCAAGACCGCTGAGAACCGTCCTTTCCCCACGCACACAGAATGAAAACCCCCACGTGCACATGTGGGGTGGTGCAGAGAGTGAAATTTGCCCTGCTGGAGGAGAAAAAGCCCCTTATTCACAACTTGCTTGGGAACCACCAAAAAGGCTGCCAAAAAGCTGGAAAAAGACCCCTTAAATCTCAAGATGTTACCTTTCACCCCCCGCCTTAAGCCCAAAAACTTTGGGAAAAGGACCAAAGTCCCCTTTTTTTTCCAGCTTTTCCCAAAAAAAGCTACGCCCCACTGGTCACCTGATCTCCTGAACTGGACACAGAGTTTAGAAACACACAGAAAATACTGCAACTAATGTAGAACTGCAGGAAGCGCACATAAAATTTAATGACGGTGCATTACAAAAGAACCCCAAAAAAGGGGGAAAAGGGTATTTTTTTACTGGCAACCCCTTTAAACACCGTTGGAAAAGAGAGGTCAAACCAGGTAGTTACCAAGACACCAAGGCTCTAGTATACCAAAGACGGACAATAATGTAAGAGCTCGTAAACAGTTATTGACAACTTGGCAACCCCTAGAGCAGATAATGTTCCTTCTCGGCTAATTCGGGAGAGTTCCCGGCAGCGCGGAGCATTGTACTATGGGAGACAATATGTTATTGTGAAACCTCTGACTGTGCCGTGCACACAAGACTGAAATAGGAGAACTCACTTATGTCAATCATGGTCCATCTTTTACTTCCCAAACAATAAGAGTCAGTGATTCGGAAGAAAGTGATCTCATCCCAGAGACAAAAACCATCCCTTTGATTAAGGTCTGTTCAATACTTTTGGGGTGTCATGCACTTTACCACGCAGAGCTGTGGTTTTTTAGGTAAAGGGATTGTTCCTATGTCTGATCCTATGTGGAAAAAGGGATTAGTTGGCTGGGTCCAACCATGGACCCTGACAACAAGGGGATATGTTCACCTGTTCACAGGGAAGGGTGGGTGCCCATGTCACACTCTACTTCATACCTACAATGAAAAGGGTAAGTAGATTAGTCCAAAAATGTACATCCCTAAATACCAAGATAATGACAGCTATAATAGATTCCTTTAAATCTAGGGCAGGCTTGCGGCAATGCTGTGACCTACAATCATTTCAAACCCCCCTAATTTGGATCAGGGACTGCATGAAAAAAAGGTGGGTTTTGCAAAATTTCTCTGTTTAAAGGGGTTGGTTTTTACTACATCATCTACCTCATCCTGTTTTCTTGGGTTTTAAATTTTTAATTCGGGGAGTGTTTACTGGCTTCTACTAGGTGCAGTAGAAGCCCGGTCTGGAGCTATAGCGCCGTGCTGGCAGC